>JAKUCV010002933.1:6852-17287 GCA_028386065.3 Turnera subulata
AGATGACTGCTTCCTCTGCTCGGCTGCCCGAGCCTCCTTCCCGATCAACTGAACTCTCTCAGCATCAAAAGCAGCCGCACAAACTGCCTCCCAAGTCTTGTGCCCTCCACCAGCCACAGCTAACGCCAACTCTGTACGTAAGCCGTTAACAAACCGCCTACACTTGGTCACCTCATCGGGCACAAACTCCCTAGCATAAGAGAGAAGGATGCTGTACCGGATCCCGAAAGCTGATACAGTCTCATCTAGACCCTGCTTCACCTCGAGAAAATGCTTCTTCTGCTCCTTCAGAAAACCCACAGTGAGAAACTCCTTGTAGAATTTCTCCTTGAAATCCTCCCATGGTATCTCCACAGGCTTCGGTAAGTCGGCCACAAGCTCCTGCCACCAAGTCAATGCATACCCTGTGAACTTGTTTTCCACAAATCGGGCTCTCTGCTCAGGAGCGCAAGTGAACTTCTCTAGAACATTCTCCACCTGGCGAAACCAATCATCAAACTCCTTGGCTTTGCCCTCTTCACCTGAGAATTCCTTCACTGCAGACTTATCTATGTGCTTATACCCACTCTCCATACCACCTCCCGCAGCAGGTGCTACCGGCTAGGCACCCTGCTGCTGCTGCTGGAACTGCTGCCACTGCAAGAAGGCCTGATACTACTAGAACGCTGGGTCCACAATAGGTGGTACGACATTCTGTTCACCTCCACCCGCAGCATTATTCTCCACGGCATTATTGTTCCCCTGACCAACGGGAACCTGCATCACCGACACATTGTCGGAGACATGAGTAGCGGCGTCATCCTCAGCATTGTGCTGCCCCTGGAGATCCATATCAACGCCTATATGAATGCAAATGAGTCAAAAACACTTTCTAAGTCATAAATCCAAAAACAGGCTTAAACACAGAAAACACTTTGAAAACAAAGTTTGAAAGAGTTTTAAAACCAAGGATTTGAAGTCTGCTCCGCTACCAAGCTGAAACACCCGTGTCCCAATTTTGCAATAAAATACTTAAACACAAGGAATTTACCAAAATACCCCTGAAACCCAGGACAAGAAATCCAATATCAAAACATTATCTGAAAAGAAATTCTTAAAATCCCAAGATGTCATAAAGAACAAAATCAAACCGGCTTAGCAAGCCTCAAATCAACCCGGCATCCTGCCGATACATCATCAATACAAAATCCCGGCAACCCGCCGATAAAATAATCTAAATCAAAATGACATCTCATCAAAATACAGTGCAGCGGAAAATGAGGATAAAAACAAAGCAAAAGTAAAAGTGGAATGCAAGTCGGCCCTATGGATCCAACCGGGAGAAGAAGCACAGCTACCTGCTGAGATAACCACGTCCGTACTCTGGAAGGGTAGACCGTGACTGCACGCTAACTAAGAGTCTGAAAAACAACGTTGGCGATTATGTGAGTCGCCTACTCAGTGAGCAGTATAAATCCAATTATGTAGGTGTGCAGAACAAGTCCGAAAGGAAGGAAGAGCAACAAGACAAGTAAGCAACATACAACAACCAGTACTAACATGCCAAGACATTCAAGTAAACAGTTCATTATTCTCCATCTGTTGTGTGTTAAGTTTTCTTATTATAATTTATTATTCAGGGCCCCCTAATGTGTGCGTCGAGTTCGGTCCCGTCTCATGAGACAACCAGGCATAAGCCCAAATAAAATCAGGCACGAAGCCCAAACAAATCCATAGAGAGTGAGAGAGAGACAGTGAGAAAGAGGGAGGTAGAAAGGGGGAGGTAGAAGGAGGGAGGTAGAACCGGTCATTACAGACCCATATGCAAATCCGCATTACACTTGCTACCCCGCAAGCAAACCCGAGGGGTATCACTTCCCGCTCGAACCAACCGGTCATCAGCACACAGTAGCCTATCTTCTACTGTACATTATCTTTATTCACAAATTATGAATTTATGTGTGCCAAGCATCGTGATTTAACAGGGTTGTGTGTATTCTCATCTCAATCAAAAATCCGGGTCTCCGACCCACAGCACATCACACAGATTACCCAAAATCACACCACATATTATCACCATAACAATCCAACAATTCATGCTCAAAAGCAAACAGCAAGACATAGGCACATAATACGGATCACAGCATGTTAGCAAACAGGCATGCAACTCAAACAAACCAATCCAACAAGCTCATGCATACAAACATAAGAAGACGTATAAAGTCACCTCAACGACGATTGTCCTGTGGAGCTTTTCCCAGAACAGATCCTCCAGCTCCCGAGGTGTTACCCGTGCCTGAATACCGGCACACACAACAAATTACAAACAATATCAATAAAAACGTGCATGCCTGTAACTATAATGCTCAACTGAGTTAAACCCGTCCCTTGTTAGCCAATTATGAAATTTTCGGGTCTAAACCCGACATAATGTTCTCTCACCTAAACTCCGAGTATCGGGACCTAAGGTTCACCGGGCTTAAGCCCAACTAAGTCCAAGAGTAGTTCCCAGGCCTATGGCCCACTCAATATGTTCTTAACGGTTCCCGGGCCTAAAGCCCATCCCAAATCCAATTGTTATCAAACCCAATTATAAAAATCACATTACCGGCCTAGGCCCGATTCGGTCCAATTCTCACTTAGGGGTTTTACCCGAGTCAAAGTATTCCCGGCCTATGGTTCTACCCGTGTCGGCAAACTCCTGGTTACACACACTCACAACCCCGCACCCGGTTTCCACTAAACATCCATTATTTTCCGATACAACAATTACTCCTACATTAATTATTACATGCCATGAATGTACAAATTTTACATCAAGTATACCGTTAAATGCCAGAATAAAGACCCGAGCCTTCGCTGGAAAATTCCTGAGCCTCGCCGGAAAATTCCCGAGCCTTCGCCGGATT
This sequence comes from Turnera subulata, assembly GCA_028386065.3. NCBI lineage: Eukaryota > Viridiplantae > Streptophyta > Magnoliopsida > Malpighiales > Passifloraceae > Turnera > Turnera subulata. The sequence continues at coordinate 9,741 of JAKUCV010002933.1, forward strand.
CCGGTCAACCTCGTCGGAAATCACCAAAGCTGCCCCACACAATCCCAACAACACTGCCACATCCAAAACAACAAACAAATACCCGAACCAATCATCTCAACAAATCCACAGTCCAAAGAAAAATCTAAAACAAGAAAGAGGGCCGGAATCTTACCGGAAATTGAACCTGCTGCCCACAATCGGATCTATCTGGATCCATTGAACAACAGCAAACCCAAGAACTCACACCCACTGCCGGAACAGACCACCAACACCGGCGGCAAGAAACCCGCACGACACAGCCACCAACCAGCATCTGAGCCGACCACCACCACACACACCCAACCGCCGTCAACCAACACACCCATCAGCACCAACAACCAACACAACCCGATTAGGCAAGTCGGCCAAAGAGGACAGAGAAGAAAAGAAGAAAGAAAAAAAGAAGGAAGAGTCGGCTTACCCGACTAATGGCGGCGGCGACGGCGTGGGGTAACCGGAGAAGAAAAAACCCGGCCGTGTGGAGAGGAAAAGAACCAGGCGGCGGCAACCGGTGCTTCGGACACGGCGAGGTCGATTAGGGAAGAATCGAACAGAAACCCAAGGAGAGGGAGAGGAAGAAGAGGGAAAGAAAGAGAAACAGAAGGAAGAGAGGGAGAAGGGAGAGAGAGAACGAGAGGAGGAAGAAGAGAGGGGGGGTTGGCGGCGATTTGGAGGAAAAGAGAAGAAGAAGAGAAAAAAAGAAGGAAAAGGAAGAGAAGGGTTTTAGGGCTTGACCCGCCAACCTGAACGACGCGTCGTTCGGCTGGGCGCGGTCAACCCGCCCTGTTGACTCGTTTTGTTTTTTTTTTCTCTTTTCCAAAACGACGTAGTTTCAATAGGAACCGCGTTAAACATCGCGTTTCACCCCGATCTCAAATCTGTTTCCCACGGGACCCGAACCATGAATAATACCAACTTAAAATTGGCCTTTCCAAGGCATAGTAATTTATTTCCTTGACTAAAACTCGAAAATACCTCAAGGGCAAAATTGGGATAAAAATTCTGAAAATTCCATAAATCCAATTATGAAAAATCCGGGGCGTTAAAGTCAGGTTATGTGTTTTGTCTTAGAGGTGGTGTTGTATGCTGGAAGAGTTCAAAGCAAGAGATAGTTGCTGACTCTAAAACCGAGGCTGAGTACATTGTTGCCTCAAATGCGGCGAAAGAGGCTGTTTGGATCAAGAAGTTTGTAACTGAACTTGGGGTGGTTCCGAGTATTCACAGTCCGATTGAGCTCTATTGTGACAACAATGAGACAATCGCACAGGTTAAGGAACCTAGATACTACCAAAGATCCAAACATATACTCCAACGTTATCATCTTATTAGAGAGATCATAGATAGAGGCGATGTCAGGCTGTGCAGAGTTCCTTCTGAGAACAATGTAGGAGATCCTCTAACTAAGCCGCTCACACAACAGAAGCATGATGTTCATTGCACATCCATTGGTATTAGATACATGCATGATTGGCTTTAGTGCAAGTGGGAGATTATTAGTAATATGCCCAAAAGCCAAACAATGGATGATTGTAGTCATGTGTAACGCCCCGAATTTTCAAAATTTGATTTTTCGGAATTTTCGAAATTTTATTCCAATTTTACCCTTGGGGTATTTTCGAGGTTTTAGTCGAAGAAATAAATTATTATGTCTTGGAAATGCCAATTTTAAGTTGGTATTGTTCATGGTTCGGGTCCCGTGGAAAACGGATTCGGAAACGGGGGTGAAACGCGAAGATTAACGAGGGTACTATGAAACTACGTCGTTTTGGAGTTTAAAAAAAAAAAAAAAGAAAGGAAGCTGCTAGTCAATGGGGCGGGTTGACCGCACAAAGCTAAACGAAACTACGTCGTTTTGGGGCTTGGTGGGTCAAAACCCTAGCCGGCCACACCCCCTCTCCTTTTCTTTTCTTTTTCTTTTCTTCTTCATTCTTATTTCTTCTTCTCTTCTTCTCCAAACGGCCGCCGCCTGCTTCCCCCTTCTCCCCTTCTCCTCTTACGTTTCCTCTCTCCCTTCTCCCTCTTCTCTTTTCTTCCTCCTCCCTCTCGTTTTCTTTTTCCTCTCTTCTTCTTCCCTCTTCTTTTCTCTCGCTCTTCCCCTCACGTTTGCGCCACACACCAATCCCCCTGCCCTCATCGCCGTCGCCTTCTCTTTCCCCTCGGGTCGACGTCGCCGCCGCCGTAGTCGGGTAAGCCCGACCCCCTCTCTTTCTTCCCGTTCATCTCTTGTTGTTTTTTTTGTTTTTGTTTTTTTCGGGCCGGTGTGTGAATCGGGTTTTGGGTTTAATTGTGTTGATGGTTTTGGTTTCGTTTGGTGTGTTGGTTCGTGTTGGTGGACGGCAGGCTGTGCGTGGCTGCGTGTGTGAGTTCCGGCGGGAGGTGGTTGTGTGGGAGAGTGCGAGCGTGTTTCTGGGTCTGGTCGGTTTTGGGCTGCTTGTGTTGGTCGCCGCCGGCGTGCTGTGGCTGGGGTGTTTCCGGCGGGCTGTGTGTGGTGTTCGTGTGTGGTTGTGTTCCTCCGGGCAGTGGTAGTTCAAGGCTCGGGTTTGGGCGTAGGCAGTGAATTCCGGTAAGTTTTCCGGTGACTACCCTTCGTTGTTAATTTGTTTTGGTTCTTGGTTGTGTTGTGTTGTTGAATTGGATGTTTTGGCCATGGCAGAATTGTTGGGGTTCGTTTCTGCAGTTTTTGGTGAATTCCGGCGAGTTTACCGGAATCCGGCGAAGGCTCGGAAATTTTCCGGCGAGGCTCGGGAAAATTCCGGCAAAGGCTCGGGTCTCGATTTTCGGCATTTTAACGGTATATTGGATGTACGATTTGTTTTCATTCATGGCATGTACTTATATTCGGAATTGGGTTATGTATTTAATAGTGATTAGCGGAAACCGAGACGGGTAGAACCTTAGGCCGGGATGGACTTGGACTCGGATTGACCTTGAACCTTAAGTAACGGGCTTTGAGCCCAATCATATAATTGGTTAATTAAGGACTTAAGGGAGTGGGCTTTAGGCCCGGAAATTGTAATTGGGCTTAGATTGGACTTTAGGCCGGGAATTCATAAACGATATAAAGAGTGGGCCATAGGCCCGGGAATTACTTTTGGACTTAGTTGGGCTTAAGCCCGGTGAACCTTAGGTCCCGTTACTCGGAGTTTGGTGATGAGAACATTAAGTCGGGTTTAGACCCGGGAATTATATAGTCGACTAACTTGGGACGGGTTTAACTCAGTTGAGCATATAGTTGCATGCATGCACGTCTTTATTGTTTGTGTTTGTAATTTGTTGTGTGTGCCGGTATTCAGCACGGGTGTTACCTCGGGAGCTGGTGGATCGGTTTTGGGAAAGGCTCCACAGGACAATCGTCGTTGAGGTGACTTTATATGTCTTTTTATGTTTGTTTGCATGAGCTCGTTGGAATGGTTTGTTTGAGTTGCATGCTTGTTTGCTAACATGCTGTAATCTGTATTGCGTGCCTAAGTGTACTTTTTGCTTATGAGCTGGATGATTGGAATGTTATCGTTTATAACATGTGATGTGATTCTGGGTGTTTGGTGTGATGTGTTGAGGGTCGGAGACCCGATTATCTGTTTGAGATGTTTTATCACACAACCCTGTTTAATCACAACTAATGGCACACATAAACTTATAATTTGTGGATAAAGATAATGTACAGTAGAAGCTAGGCTACTGTGTGCTGATGACCGGTTGTTTCGAGCGGGAAGTGATACCCCTCGGGTTTGCTTGCGGATTAGCAAGTGTTATGCAGATTTGCATGTGGGTCTGTGATGACCGGTTTCTACCTCCCTCCTTCTACCTCCCTCTTTCTCTCTGTCTCTCTCTCTCTCTCTATGGATATGTAGGGCTTCGTGCCTGGTTTTTATTTGGGCTTATGCCTGGTTGTCTCATGAGACGGGACCGAGCTCGACGCACACAGTAGGGGCCCTGATTAATAAATCATAATAAGAAAAACTTAACACACAACAGATGGAGAATAATAAACTGTATGTTTGATTGTGTTGGCATGTTAGTACTGATTGTTGTATGTTTGCATGCTAGTCTGTTGCTCTTCCTTCCTTTCGGACCTGATCTGCACACTCTCATAATTAGATATATATTGCTCACTGAGTAGGCGACTCACATAATCGCCAACGTTGTTTTTCAGACTTTAGATAGCGTGCAGTCACTTTCTTCTTTTCCCGGAGTACGGACGTGGACATCCCAGCAGGTAGCCGTGCTTGTTCTCCCGGTTGGATCCATAGTGTCGGCATGCATACTGTCTTCTCATATTTTATTCCATTTATTTCTTCCGCTGCATTGGATTTATATTGAGATGTCACTTTTGATTTTGGATTGTTTTATCGGCGGATTGCCGGGATTTACTATTGATGATATTCGGCAGGATGCCGGGTTTGATTTGAGGCTTGCTAAGCCGGTTGACTATGTTGTTATGACATCTCTTTTTATTGAGGATTTTGGATAATGTTTTTGATATTGATTTTCGTGTCCCGGGTTTCAAGGGCATTTTGGTAATTTCCTTAAGTTTTGATATTTTATTGTTAAATTGGGACACGGGTGTTTCAGCTTGGTAGCGGAGCAGGCTTTAGATCCTTGGTTTTCAAAAAGTGTCTTAAACTTTGTTTTCAAAGTGTTTTCCGTGTTTAAGCCTGTTTCCGGATTTATGATTAGAAAGTGTTTTTGACTCATTTGCATTCATATAGGCGTCGATATGGATCACGAGGGACAGCACAATGCTGAGGATGACGCCGGTACTCATGTCTCCGACAATGTGTCGGTGATGCAGATTCCCGATGGTCAGGGGAACAATAATGCACCAGAGAATAATGCTCCAGGTGGTGGAGGGCAGAATGCTGTACCACCAGTTGTAAACCCAGCATTCCAGCAGTATCAGGCTTTTCTGCAGTGGCAGCAGTTCCAGCAGTTTCAGCAGCAGCAGCAGGGTGGCCAGCCGGTGGCGCCTGCTGCAGCAGGTGGTATGGAGAGTGGATACAAACATATGGATAAGTCTGCTGTGAAGGAATTCAAAGGTGAAGGGGGTAATATTAAGGAGTTTGATGATTGGTTTCGCCAGGTGGAGAATGTTCTGGAGAAGTTCACCTGTGCACCTGAGCAGAAGGCTCGATTAGCTGCACACAAGTTCACTGGGTATGCTTTGTCATGGTGGCAGGATCTTGTGGCTAACTTACCTAAGCCTGTGGAGATGCCTTGGGAGGATTTCAAGGAGAGATTCTACAAGGAGTTTCTCACTGTTGGTTTTCTGGAGGAGCAGAAGAAGCAGTTTCTTGAGGCGAAGCAGGGACTGGATGAGACTGTATCAGCTTTCAGGATCCGGTATAGCATTCTTCTCTCTTATGCTAGGGAGTTTGTGCCCGATGAGTTGACCAGGTGTAGGCGGTTTGTTAACGGCTTACGTACTGAGATTGCTATGGCTGTGGCTGGTGGAGGGCACAAGACTTGGGAGGCAGTTTGTGCCGCTGCTTTTGATGCTGAGAGAGTTCAGATATTAGGGAAGGAGGCTCGGGCAGCCGAGCAGAGGAAGCAGTCATTGGCTTCAGGACAGAAGAGGCAGTATTCTGATGCCGGGGGTGCAGACTATTCTGTTGGACAGAGTTCTTCTTACCAGGGTTCGAAGAAGTTCCGTGGGCAGAGTTTTCAGGGTGGACCTGGCAGATCCTCGGGAGGACGGTCCTATCAGTCTGGTTCTCGGGGACGGGGTTCCTCGGCACGGTTCTCGGGTACATGCTGGTATTGCAATACGCCGGGACACCAGAAGTCTACTTGCTACAAGTGGATGAGGGATAATGGTGGCAGTGGTTCTCAGTATACAGTACAGAGTTCCGTGGCTAGTGGTGCTGTTTCTTCTGGTCCGAATAGGGGTGGCGGACAGCAGGGTCGAGGTCGTGGAGGTTCTGGAGCTCCGAACCGCGGGGGTGCGACTCAGTCTGCTGCAGCTCCTAGGGTTTATGCCATCACCCGAGAGGAGGCTGCTGATGCTCCAGATGTTATAGCAGGTACCTTTATGGTTTTTGGTCAGTTTGCACATGCTTTAATTGATCCTGGTTCTACACATTCTTTTGTATCACGTGCATACATGACTACTCATAACATAGAGGATGATAACCTTAGTAAACCCCTAAGAGTCCGTTTACCCACTGGAGACATGGTAGTTGTTGATAGAGTTTGTAGAAATGTGTTGATAGAGTATGATAGTGAGGGTTTTCCTTCTGATCTTGCTGTCATGGATTTGGGAGAATTTGATGTCATCTTAGGTATGGACTGGTTGTCCAGACACCAAGCAGTAGTTGATTGTCGGGCCAGGGAAGTGTCTTTATCTTCTTTGTTGGGGCGTAGATTGGTGTTTGTTGGAGAACGAAGAGTTCTGTCGGCGTGCTGTATCTCGGCCATCCAGGCTTTTAGGATGATCCGAGAGGGTTGTGATGCCTTTCTTGCTCATGTTGTGGATTCTTCGGTACCAGTACCTGGAGTGGAGGATATTCCTATTGTTCGGGAGTTTCCAGATGTTTTTCCTGATGATTTACCTGGGTTGCCTCCGGAGCGGGAGGTGGAGTATACAGTTGACTTGGTACCGGGAGTTGCACCTATTTCTATACCGCCCTACAAAATGGCTCCGACAAAACTTCAGGAGTTGAAGAAACAACTGGAGGAGTTGTTAGACAAGGGTTTTATTAGACCGAGCATCTCACCTTGGGGTGCCCCGGTCTTGTTTGTGAAGAAGAAGGATGGCAGTATGCAAATGTGTGTAGATTATAGGCAGTTGAACAAGGTGACTGTGAAGAACAAGTATCCGTTGCCTAGGATTGATGATTTGTTCGATCAGTTGCAGGGTGCATCTGTGTTCTCGAAGATTGACTTGCGATCTGGTTACCATCAGGTTCGTGTTGCAGAGCAAGATATACCGAAGACTGCATTCCGCACTCGGTATGGTCATTATGAGTTTGTGGTTGTTCCTTTTGGTCTGACAAATGCACCGGCAGTGTTCATGTGTATGATGCAGCAGGTCTTTCATGAATTTCTGGACCGGTTTGTAGTAGTGTTCATTGATGACATCTTGGTCTACTCGAGTAGTAAGGCTGAACATGAGGATCACTTGAGACAAGTTTTGCAGAAGTTGAGAGAAGAACAACTCTACGCCAAGCTCAGCAAGTGTGAGTTTTGGTTGGATGAGGTTGCGTTTCTAGGGCATATTGTGTCCGGTGAGGGTATTAAGGTGGATCCGGCCAAGATTAAAACAGTCATGGATTGGGAGCCACCGAAGAGTGTATCCGAGATAAGGAGTTTTCTTGGACTTGCTGGTTATTACCGGAGGTTCATTGAGGGTTTTTCCTTAATAGCGGGTCCCATGACTAAGCTGTTGAGGAAAGACTGTGCTTTTGTTTGGGATGACAGTTGTCAGAAGAGTTTTGAGGAGTTGAAGAGTCGGTTGACTTCTGCACCGGTTTTGACTGTTCCGAGACCCGGAGTGGAGTACACGGTGTTCAGTGATGCTTCTGGTCTGG
>JAKUCV010002934.1:0-111051 GCA_028386065.3 Turnera subulata
CTTACTTGTGTTTGTATCTCTACTTTCCTTTCGAACTTGCTTTGCACACCTACATAACTAGATTTATACTGCTCACTGAGTAGGCGACTCACATAATCGCCACCGTTGTTTTTCAGACTCTTAGTTAGCGTGCAGTCTCTTTCTACCTTTCCAGAGTACGGACGTGGTTATCCCAGCAGGTAGCTGTGCTTCTTCTCCCGGTTGGATCCATAGAGCCGACTTGCATATCATTTTCTACTTTTGTTTTATTTTTATCTTTATCTTCCGCTGCATTGGATTTCGTTGAGATGTCATTTTTGATTTTGATTATTTTATCGGCGGGTTGCCGGGGATTTGACACCTGATGATGTATCGGCTGGATGCCGGGTTGACTTATGGCTTGTTAAGCCGGTTTGTTTTATTTTTGTTCTTTATGACATCTCGGATTATTAAGATTTTTGGATAATGTTTTGGTATTGGATTTCGTGTCCTGGGTTTCAGGGGCATTTTGGTAAATTCCTTGTGTTTAAGTATTTTATTATAAATTGGGACACGGGTGTTTCATTTAGAACGTCATCCGGGAGTGAGGCTTTTAAGGGCTTTTCTGACCAAGTCCTTGTCAGAATAGACCTTCTTGAGAGCATGAAGGTTATTTACGATTTTTGAAAATCGATCGAACATCTCCTCAATCTTCTCATTCTCCTTCATTCGTAAGAGTTCGTATTCTGCGATGAGGGAGTCGACTTTGGCCTCTCGAACTTGATCGGTTCCCTTATAGGTAATCTCCAGCTTATCCCACATTTCTTTGGCGGTTGTGCAACAAGAAATTTTTCGATAATCATGGGGGTTGACTGCACAGTTGAGCATATTGATTGCTTTGGCATTGCTTTCAACCTTCTTGATGTCTTCAGCATCATACTTCGCCTCCGTCTTAGTCACTGTGGTTTCACCAACTTTCTTTGTCGGAATTTGCTCTCCGTTCTTTAGAATTAGCCATAGAGCAAAGTTGTCGGTTTGGATGAAGATTCTCATCCTCTCCTTCCAATAGGTGTAGTTGGTCCCATCAAAGAGCGGTGGACGGGTGGTGGATTGTCCTTCAAAGATTCCTGGATAATTACTTGAAGAAGCCATGGAAAGTTCCTCTCAAACGGTTGTCTTTCAGAGAGTTAGGCTCCCCTACCAATTGTTAGAACAGGTGCCCTACGCTAGAGGGGGGTGAATAGCATTTTTCGGACGAAATCAAAAACTTGCAGGAGATAATTGCGGAATTGAAAGAGTGAAGGACACACCGAATTTTATACTGGTTCACACACACAAGTTGTGTGGCTAATCCAGTCCTCCGAGAGACTCTCTCGAAGATTTCACTATCTACGTTAAGCTTCCGGGTGCTTAACAAACCGTTTACAACTTGAGAGTTCAAGTCACATGAACCTCAACACTCCTGCTTGAAGATACCTCACTTCAAACTTCCCACACAGAAAGAAAACCCTCTTCCTATGAATCACAACAAGGGAACAAACCTCCCTTCAAGTGTATAACAACACTCAAAACAGAAACTCTCTCAAAGAGTGGATATTGAGTAACAAGATAAGCTCTATAAGACAACTCTCTCAATTCTCAAGGATATTAGCTCATAAAAACTTGAATGAATGTGTATCAACGAATGATAAATGTATGGAGAGTTGATTTATTATAAACAGAGGTGTAAATGCTCTATTTATAAGTCTGAAAACTTGTACGACCGTTGGGGAATCAATCCAAAACACCTTTAGACAAAATAGCATGGGTGGCTGAAAAAGATTTTTGCTCATAACGGCTGAACATCGATGTTTAGAATCAGAACATCGATGTTTTGCCAGTAAATATGAATTATTGGACTAACGGTCACTAGAACATCGATGTTTACCAAGGGAACATCGATGTTTTGCCAGTAAATATGAATTATTGAGTCCAACGGTCACTAAAACATCGATGTTTGCCAAGAGAACATCGATGTTTTGGAACACTGCCAAAACAATTTAAAACAATGAACAATAGAACATCGATGTTTGAACCGTGAACATCGATGTTTGAACAGTGTTTCTACAAAACATCTTGAAATGCAATCGGTCAAGAGAACATCGATGTTTGGGATGCCAATATCGATGTTTTGAGCTACTGCCGCTTTTGATAAACCTTCTGGAAGGCAGGAACATCGATGTTTAGAAACACAACTGTAACGCCCCGATTTTTCGTTAATTAATTTTTATGAAATTTTCAAAATTTTTGGAATTTAAATTCCAACTTTACCCTTGAAGAATTCCCGGAATTCTTGGTCAAGAAAATTATTACTCTTTTAATTTATTTTCCTTGGAAATATTGGATTTTCAGTTGGAATTATTTGTTGTTCGGGTTTCGTTGAAATAAAACGTGATTCGGTGGGAAAACAAAGTTTGTTGTAGTTTTTATTTAAACTACGTCGTTTTGGGGAAAAGTTAAAAAAAAAAAAAAAAAAACCGGTTAGGCGAGCTGACCGCGCCTAAGCCAAAACGAAACGACGTCGTTTTGGCTTAGGTGGGTCAAAACCCTAACCTTTCCCTTTTCTTTTCTTTTCTCTTCTCCTCTCCTCCTTTTCTTCCACCCCGCCGCGCTGATACCCCTGCTTTTCTTCATCTCTTTTCTCTTCCACTTTCTCCCTCTCCCTCTCCATGTAGTTTTCTCAATTCTTTGAAAACAAACCGCCGCCACCATTCTTACTCTTCCTCTCTTCTCTTCGCCCTTGTCTCCACGCCGTCGGCCAGAAGGCTGCCGCTACCCTTCGTCCCCCTCTTCCCAATACCAGAAGGTGGTGAACTAGGCAAAGCCTCGAGCGGAGAAGCCGAGGTGGGGTCGCGTTGCGGTTGCTCGGGAGCGGGTCGACTTGGTAGCTGCTGTGTCGTGGGCGGCGGGGCTGAGGTGGCTGCGCTTGCGGGTTCTAGACGGGGAGAATGAGGCGAGTCGCCTCTGGTTGCTGAAGGAGAAGACGAGGTTGGTGGGGCGCGTCGCCTTCCTCTTCCTCTTCAACACCCATCGCCGGCGCTTACTGGTTGTGCCGCCGTCGCCGAGCATAGGTCGTGCTGTGATGTGGTGGCCGTGTTGGTGTCGGGTCTGTACACCGTAGAGGGGTAAGTTGAATTGCCTCTGTCTTTACTTTTCTTCCTTTGTTCTTCTGCCGTTGGTGAATTGAGTCTGAGTTTGGGGTTTTGTTCGCTTTGCCTTTGAGTGCTGACGGTGGCTGATTGTTGGGTGGTCTGGCTGTGTTGTTGCGGCCGGCAATGGAGCTAGGCTTTTCGGACAGTGGCGTTGGACGGCGGGTTGGCTTACTGCTCGTGTTGGTAGCAGTAGTGGACGCGTGGGGTTCGAGGTCGGGTTGTTGCTGTTCTGCAATTCCGAGCTTAGTTTTTGGGGTATGGATCCGATGGCTTAAGCTGTTGTTAATTCATGTTTTTATTATGTTTCTGTGAATGTCAGTTTGTGTTGGTTCCTGGGTATGGACAGATTGTTGTGGTGTTTCCGGTCTCGAGTTACTATTCCGGCGAGAGGTAACCGGAATCCGGCGGGTCAAGCACTGTTCCGGCGAGATGGAGTGTTTCCGGCAGTACACGGTAATTTCCGGACAGTGACGCGCATTTCATTTCTTGTATGAGGCATGTACTGAAAATGCAATTAATTAGTGTATTAACGAATTGGACTTAGTGGAATTCGGGAGTTGCGAGTGAGTGTGCGTGGCCGGAATATGTCCGACGCACGTAGTACCTTTAGGCCGGAAAGGTCGGGCTCGGGAGCTCGATTAATGTGAGTAAGTGAATGGGCCGGGCCTAGACCCGAGTTAAGTCACGTTAAGGATATACGGGCTTTAGGCCCAAGGACTATTATGGATACGGGCTATAGGCCAATAAAGGGTAATTAATTTAAAATGGGCTTTAAGCCCAATGACTAATGAAGTGGGCTTTAGGCCCAATGGCTAGTAATTGAGATGGGCTTTAGGCCCAATAAAATGTAACTAATTTAAATGGGTTTTAGGCCCAATGGTTTTGGGGAATGTGCTTTAGGCCCAATAAATGGATGTTTTTTTCAAGATGGGCTTTAGGCCCAAAGGGTTCTTATGATGTGGGCCTTAGGCCCAGGTATAAATTGGATTTGAATTTTGGGTTTAGACCAGAGTTTCTTTGTAACGGGCCTGGTGTACAGTTTAAGCTTAAGACGACATTATTAGCATGCATTCATTCTTTTGTCATGAATAAATATCTTATATAGTGTGTATGTTCATAGGATGTTATGGACATAGGAATGTTGATGTGGAACGAGGCTTCGGCTTTCGAGACAATTAATATGGCCCAGGTGAGGACTTATAAACCTTTGTATGCATTACTGCCTACATTGCTCGGTTAACTGTCTTGTTGCATAAGTGGTATTAATTGTTGGTCTTGAATGTTGTATGCATGCTTGTTTGATGTGCTTATGTTTCCATCTGCGAGTGTACTATGTTGGTGATATCTCTGATGCAGTGTGCATGATTTGTGAACTGTGTACCAGTGTGATATAATATGCCTGTCGTGCATGAGTTGTTTTGTGGGTTAAATAACGTGTTAAGTGGTTTTGTGGTTTGTGTGGTGGATTGTGGGCTGGAGGCCCGGATTTGTGATTATGATGTTAAATCCACTCAACCCTGATTGAAATAACGTATGGTACAACTCTTAAGGAATAAATGTGAATAACGAATTATAATTAAGTCTACTGTGGGGCTGTTGACCGGTTGGTTCGAGCGGGAAGTAATACCCCTCGGGATTGCATGCGGGTTTGCATGTGGGCCTGTGATGGCCGGTTCTACCTCCCTCCTTCTACCTCCCCCTTTCTACCTCCCTCTTTCTCTCTGTCTCTCTCTCTCTCNTAGAGCTTTGATCTTATGATCTATTGATCATGTTAGACTAAGTCGATGATTGGCTTGGGTATATTGGAGATCTTGCTTGGGAATGTATTGATGGACATGATGGTTCTACTTAGTAGTTTTGGACATGAGTGGTTTCTAGTACCTAAGGTATGTTCCGGAAATTTTATACGATTTGTGGCTGAATCGGTGTGTGACATAGGAAATACTTTGAGGTTCGAGACATGAAGTAGATTATGGATTTTTGGTCTCGTGGTATTCATAATTGGAGTGAAGATCTTGTCACTTAGGTAACAATTTTGGGTTTTGTGTTAGAGGAAATGCGTAACGGATTAAAGGATTGGATATATTTGGTTCTTTGATGATAAATGAAATGGATTTTAGATTTTGATGTTATTAATGTGGGTCATGGTTAGATAAGACTATTGGGGTTAACACTTTGATCTTATGGTCTACGGATCATGTTCGACTTAAATTGATGTTTGACTTGGTATTTCGGAGTTCTAGCTTGGAAAAGGTAAACTTATGTGATCGATGGTCATGATGGTTCTACTTGGTGGTTTTGGCCAACGATATTTTGATACCGGGTGACACTGTTTGTGTCAGTTAAGCACTTGGTTGCTTGACTTCTCTTGAAATTTCGAGGACGAAATTTTGTTAAGTGGGGTAGAACTGTAACGCCCCGATTTTTCGTTAATTAATTTTTATGAAATTTTCAAAATTTTTGGAATTTAAATTCCAACTTTACCCTTGAAGAATTCCCGGAATTCTTGGTCAAGAAAATTATTACTCTTTTAATTTATTTTCCTTGGAAATATTGGATTTTCAGTTGGAATTATTTGTTGTTCGGGTTTCGTTGAAATAAAACGTGATTCGGTGGGAAAACAAAGTTTGTTGTAGTTTTTATTTAAACTACGTCGTTTTGGGGAAAAGTTAAAAAAAAAAAAAAACCGGTTAGGCGAGCTGACCGCGCCTAAGCCAAAACGAAACGACGTCGTTTTGGCTTAGGTGGGTCAAAACCCTAACCTTTCCCTTTTCTTTTCTTTTCTCTTCTCCTCTCCTCCTTTTTTTCCACCCCGCCGCGCTGATACCCCTGCTTTTCTTCATCTCTTTTCTCTTCCACTTTCTCCCTATCCCTCTCCATGTTGTTTTCTCAATTCTTTGAAAACAAACCGCCGCCACTATTCTTACTCTTCCTCTCTTCTCTTCGCCCTTGTCTCCACGCCGTCGGCCAGAAGGCTGCCGCTACCCTTCGTCCCCCTCTTCCCAATACCAGAAGGTGGTGAACTAGGCAAAGCCTCGAGCGGAGAAGCCGAGGTGGGGTCGCGTTGCGGTTGCTCGGGAGCGGGTCGACTTGGTAGCTGCTGTGTCGTGGGCGGCGGGGCTGAGGTGGCTGCGCTTGCGGGTTCTAGACGGGGAGAATGAGGCGAGTCGCCTCTGGTTGCTGAAGGAGAAGACGAGGTTGGTGGGGCGCGTCGCCTTCCTCTTCCTCTTCAACACCCATCGCCGGCGCTTACTGGTTGTGCCGCCGTCGCCGAGCATAGGTCGTGCTGTGATGTGGTGGCCGTGTTGGTGTCGGGTCTGTACACCGTAGAGGGGTAAGTTGAATTGCCTCTGTCTTTACTTTTCTTCCTTTGTTCTTCTGCCGTTGGTGAATTGAGTCTGAGTTTGGGGTTTTGTTCGCTTTGCCTTTGAGTGCTGACGGTGGCTGATTGTTGGGTGGTCTGGCTGTGTTGTTGCGGCCGGCAATGGAGCTAGGCTTTTCGGACAGTGGCGTTGGACGGCGGGTTGGCTTACTGCTCGTGTTGGTAGCAGTAGTGGACGCGTGGGGTTCGAGGTCGGGTTGTTGCTGTTCTGCAATTCCGAGCTTAGTTTTTGGGGTATGGATCCGATGGCTTAAGCTGTTGTTAATTCATGTTTTTATTATGTTTCTGTGAATGTCAGTTTGTGTTGGTTCCTGGGTATGGACAGATTGTTGTGGTGTTTCCGGTCTCGAGTTACTATTCCGGCGAGAGGTAACCGGAATCCGGCGGGTCAAGCACTGTTCCGGCGAGATGGAGTGTTTCCGGCAGTACACGGTAATTTCCGGACAGTGACGCGCATTTCATTTCTTGTATGAGGCATGTACTGAAAATGCAATTAATTAGTGTATTAACGAATTGGACTTAGTGGAATTCGGGAGTTGCGAGTGAGTGTGCGTGGCCGGAATATGTCCGACGCACGTAGTACCTTTAGGCCGGAAAGGTCGGGCTCGGGAGCTCGATTAATGTGAGTAAGTGAATGGGCCGGGCCTAGACCCGAGTTAAGTCACGTTAAGGATATACGGGCTTTAGGCCCAAGGACTATTATGGATACGGGCTATAGGCCAATAAAGGGTAATTAATTTAAAATGGGCTTTAAGCCCAATGACTAATGAAGTGGGCTTTAGGCCCAATGGCTAGTAATTGAGATGGGCTTTAGGCCCAATAAAATGTAACTAATTTAAATGGGTTTTAGGCCCAATGGTTTTGGGGAATGTGCTTTAGGCCCAATAAATGGATGTTTTTTTCAAGATGGGCTTTAGGCCCAAAGGGTTCTTATGATGTGGGCCTTAGGCCCAGGTATAAATTGGATTTGAATTTTGGGTTTAGACCAGAGTTTCTTTGTAACGGGCCTGGTGTACAGTTTAAGCTTAAGACGACATTATTAGCATGCATTCATTCTTTTGTCATGAATAAATATCTTATATAGTGTGTATGTTCATAGGATGTTATGGACATAGGAATGTTGATGTGGAACGAGGCTTCGGCTTTCGAGACAATTAATATGGCCCAGGTGAGGACTTATAAACCTTTGTATGCATTACTGCCTACATTGCTCGGTTAACTGTCTTGTTGCATAAGTGGTATTAATTGTTGGTCTTGAATGTTGTATGCATGCTTGTTTGATGTGCTTATGTTTCCATCTGCGAGTGTACTATGTTGGTGATATCTCTGATGCAGTGTGCATGATTTGTGAACTGTGTACCAGTGTGATATAATATGCCTGTCGTGCATGAGTTGTTTTGTGGGTTAAATAACGTGTTAAGTGGTTTTGTGGTTTGTGTGGTGGATTGTGGGCTGGAGGCCCGGATTTGTGATTATGATGTTAAATCCACTCAACCCTGATTGAAATAACGTATGGTACAACTCTTAAGGAATAAATGTGAATAACGAATTATAATTAAGTCTACTGTGGGGCTGTTGACCGGTTGGTTCGAGCGGGAAGTAATACCCCTCGGGATTGCATGCGGGTTTGCATGTGGGCCTGTGATGGCCGGTTCTACCTCCCTCCTTCTACCTCCCCCTTTCTACCTCCCTCTTTCTCTCTGTCTCTCTCTCTCTCTCTATGGATATGTTGGGCTTCGTGCCTGGTTTATTTGGGCTTCGTGCCTGGTTTATTTGGGCTTCGTGCCTGGTTGTCTGATCAGACGGGACCGAGCTCGACGCACACAGTAGAGGGCCCTAAAAAAATATTTAAACCTAATAACAAATATAATTATATAAGTAACGGTAGTGATGGTTGAAGTCTGGTCATGACTTGTGTTGTGTATTGTGATTTGGTTTGTGCACTGTGTTTGTTATGGCTTGTTGCCGGTGTATTTGTAGTTGATTTGTTTTGTATATTTTTGGTTTATTTGTCTGCGGTGAGACAGTGGTTGGTCTCACCCCCTCACAGTCTTTTTCAGGTTAACTGCTCATTGAGTAGTGGTGCATATCGGCAGGTGGCGGTGCTTTCCTCTCTTCGGGTCGGATCCATAGAGTTTCACTGCATGCATGTTATCATTTGTATAGTCTTCGCTGCATACTCATTGTTGTGTAATTTGTAGTATAAATGTTCATTGATTTTGTTATTGATATTGTATCCCGGGTAGAAGGGCATTTTAGTCACTTCACATGATGTATAATCCTTAATGAATAATTTGGGATACGGGTGTCCCGGGAATGATAAGGGCAATTTGGCCAATCTATAATTGATTTACAACTTATATTAATAAATTGGGACACGGGCGTTTCAACAACATCGATGTTTAGTGCTCAAAAACCATTTTTATGATTGATAACAAAGAATGCTTTGCATGAGAAAAATTGCTTTTGTTTGAGCTAACATCTTAGAAGAGTTTGAGTGTTAACCTTATACAATTGAGTTCTTAATTCTTCTTGGATGATAACTTCAAACCTTATGCTCTTCTTTACTTTACATTTGTTCTCTTTGAGTCATTTCTTTTTGCTTCGGAAGTGATTTCTTCTTGCCTCGGGTTTGTCGTCATTTTGAATCAATGTCCAGTTTGTCAATATCAAAACCTATATGAGACAAGGAGGCATTAGCAAAACACTATTTTTAAAAGGTGATGACACAAACGATTTATAGTAGTTCGTCAAATGAGGGTACATCCACTACCTAAAGGTTCATCCTTTAGGATTTTTAACTCTCCATTATACTAAATTTTTGCGAATTCAACATTAACCTTTACAAGTTCTTACAAGTTCAGCTCTAACCTGTGTTTTTCACAAGGTCAACTTCAACCAACATCAAGTTTTTTCACAGGCTTAACTCTAACCTACCCTCAAAACGTTTCATAACTTTGAGTACCTAGCAAAATTAATCCAATTCTTACTTATAATCACCTCAACAAGATAACTTCAAGAGTGACTCACTCAAGAACCGTTTACAAAGGGTTTATGACAAAAGATTCACACACGGTAAACTCAATTTGAATTTTAGAATCTCTCATTAGTTGGGCTCTAGCACAAAAATAAAAGCCACATGGTTTCTACTTAGATTTTCAAGTACAAAATCTTTCAAATGTCTGGGCTTAGTCTCAAAGAAGTTATGAACCTTTTTATATAGAGATTTTAAATGAGGGGCTCTTCTTCTAACGACTTATTGGCTCTAAAGTTCACTTAGTTCTCCTCCAATAAGAGCTCTGGCTTGTGTTGCCTCAAATTCGGAAATTCTTTGCTTTCCTAGTCTTCAATTCAAAATATTTTTTATTTTTGGCATGTTTGGACAACCATGAGGATCATCAGACATTATTTAAGCAAAAAGGAGAGATTTAACGGTCTCTGGGCATCTTGTCTCTCCTTTGGTCAGCACTCTTAGCTGTTGGTAATTTGTCTTTAATGGCTGTGAAGACCATTAGTAACAACAAAAAGAAAATGTTGACAGCTGCTCATGGTTTCACATGAAACCATACTCGTGGTTTTTGTGTGAAACTATATTCCCTGCCTCACACTTAATGAATACAAAAGAGACATATAACAATATTCAATTCGATTTGCTAATTATCAGAATTCATTATTACTCATAATTAATATGATTAATTAATAATTTAACACTAAATAAGTATTTAAGCCTATATTTAGGCTAACAGTCTCGTTGGATCTTTCGATCCAATCCAAACCATTGATAAGACCCATGACCTCTACATCTCCTCCATTATAAATAGGACCCCCTCCCAACTCATTCCAAAACACGGAGAATTCTCCCAAAAGAAGCCTATGCTTAGGAAAATTCTCTCATTTTCTCTTCTCTCTTTTTTTACTTCAATTTTGCTACTTTCATTTCATGATTTCACTTCTGGGTGTGTGCTAGTGTGTTTGTTTTAAACCTACATAAGAACATCAAATGGAGTTAAGGAGTGGTAGGTGTGCAAACAAGGATTGCATACCAAAGAAAAGAAAGACAAAGAAGAAGAAAACAAGGATAACTTTTGAACACGTAAGTATTTCTCATCCCTTTTTACTTTGAATTCGTAGTTAATATGATTGGTGACTTTCCTGTGTTGTGTGATGCCATGATCCCTTATAATCTCCCTCCCATAGGGTTCTTTGATTAATATTGCTTGATTTTTAATTAGCTTGGGGTTTAAAGGTTAATATAATAATTGATACTCTAATTTTCAATCACTAAACAAGGACTAATCAATTTGCAAACATGTGATTTACAAGCCAATTGTTGAAATAAATTCATTGGCTTCCAGACCTCCCTTGCTTAAAGAACTGCCGGGTTTCATAGGCAGTCGTTGAGGAGATGCTCAATTCTAATCCCCTTTTCCCATTTCATGTTCCTTTTATTTATGTTATTTTATTTTATTTTATAGTAAAATGCATGTGGTATGTGTTTCTTAGATTATATGATTTAAATGGTTCATTACCACAAGCATACATAGGAATTTGAATTTTATTTAAAATTACTAAAGTTTCGCCCAAAGCACACATGGGGTGCCTCGAACCTTCCTAGCCGTGACGAGCCCTAAAGTCCAGCGTCTCTAGTTTGCCATCTAGTCCTTTTAACTTTAAAGGGCGATGCTTTTTCTCATATTTTTTTTTACTTTAAATAAAACTCAAGTGGCGACTCCAAATTTAAATGAGAAGGCTAAATGATATTTGGTTGGGTTCTCACATGCCATATCATCCCCCCACTACTTAGCCACACATTCCTACAAACCACCGTATCCACCCCATCATAGTCTCAATTTCACTATTGCAGCATATAATAGACAAGTTCAAACATGAAATTTGAGTATTTTTCTTCTTATGTTAGTTTACCCTTAATCCCTAAAAGGCTCACCAACAAGGAAAATTTATAAATACTCAAAATTGACCCTTTAATTAATTTAATGGATTTTTTTGGCATAATGGAGCCCAAAAGAATTTTGACTTGAAATTGGGTTTTAAACCTATTATATTGGTTATAAGGGAGTCTACAAACCAAGACCCAACCTTACCACAAATTTTTAGACCCACTTCCACTATATTTTCATGGAATTAATCCCTAGAAATCTTAGGATATTTTCTCATCATGAGATGAATTAAATGAGTAAGTTAACTTAATTTTCTAGGAGTAATAGGTAAGAATGTGGAATAGAGGCAAAGACAGATACTAAAGAAGATATTTGTGTTTAATTGCCTAGAGAATACACGCTTTTGATATTCATCTGGGAATTAAAAAAATCAGCAAGGTACCAGGAAGACGAAGCATGTTGAAAAGGTCTCGTGTTGGTTCTTAGGGATAGTCGTCAGGCTGGGACGTTATAATTGGTAGTAGAGCCCATACTCCCTTAGTACGGTGCGAGGTCCGGGAATGAACTAAACGGAAGTTGGTGGGCATGTGACACCCAAGTTCAATGAGAGTAGGAAGTGTATACTGGTTCCGAAGAAAGCACATATAAGGAGCGGTTTCTAGCAGGGTTCTAGACGAAGAGGTTACATGAATAAACCGAATCTACATGAGAATATGAGAGATCTTGAGACTATGTAGGGATAGGACTGCACAAATGGGCGATATTGTAATTGTACAAGTATGGGACTGTATAATTGATAATAGTTTAAATGGTTTAATAGGTACTAATTATATCTACAAGGTGTATCTACTTTTTTGGCGCTCATTCCATAAATACTCTAAAGTTAAACATACTTGGCTTGGAATAGTTCTGCGATGGGTGACCTTCTAGAAATTTTTTTCGAAAAATGTGAGGACAAAACACGTTGAAAATTGAAAAAGTCTCGTGTCGGTTTGTAATGACAGCTGTTAAACCAGAATGTTATAGTAACCGTTTGATCTCTAGATTTATTTTGCGCCCTTGATGCGGTCCAAGAGTCACTCTATGAATATAGGCCTCCCTCTCCCGTTTTAGGGACCAGTAATTCTCTACAAGAAGCATACACTTCTGAAAACTCTGTTGCTTTGTATTTTCACTTCCAATTTTGATTTTCCTCTCATATCTCACGTGATATTATGTTCTAGTTCTTCTATTCCCAGACACTAGCAGATCCAAAGTGGAACTAAAGAGAGGGAAAAAAGAGAGAGAACACTGTCTATATCCTTAGGAAGAGAACATCAGTAGTGAGCTCTATTTCCCCGGAGCATAAGTAAGATACCTTACACCTCCTTCTTCTTTTCTATGACAAGTCTCTAAGTCCGATATCTTTGGTTTCGCAATTAGTCCCTTCCAGTTAAGGTGCAAAATTTTTCCTAAATTTTTCTTACTTTAATGAAATCCACGTGGTGACTTCAAATTAGATAAGAAAATCATGAGACATACATTATTTTTAAAAAAATAATTTTTCTACTTTATCATTAAAAAAAGTTAGAAGGCGAAAGGACAAATTATACTAATTATATACGTAATTTGATATACACAAAAGCCCTAAAAGATAAATAATATAGTTAGCTTCATTTTGTTCGATTACAACATAATAAATATTACGATGGGGTTCCTCCCCCGTTGCTCTTCACAAAACATATTATGTTAATTTAATCTACACCCTTGATTTACATATTTTTAAGATTATTAAAAAAAACAACAATCTATTATGAAAATGAATGTCATTATTATCATTTATTAAAATTAATTTCTATCATATTAAAATTTATCTTCGACAAATATTTTACCCCTACACTCAACTTGCACTTGAATTCATCTCTTCGGCCATTTACCTTTCATAATTCTATTTGTCTTAATCTTAATATCATCTTTTTTTATTTAATATCTTTTTGATTTTATTCTTTATATTAATCAAACCCATTTATTTCTATCATCCCACTTTCAATTATAAAATCCTTCATTCATTCACATTTCTACCTTAGCATATTATCATAAACTTCACATCTTTTATTATTCCTACACATATCTCTTTTCAAGTTCCCTCCATCTTAATTTAATTATCCTCTATTATCAGTATTATTATTAAAATTATTATTACTAGTTGTATTATTATCATCAAGTACATGAGAAGTCCCACTGTACATCATTCCAATCAAGCAAGAACCTAATACATACATAAAACCTTGTGATATGTATGTCGCGGCATACATTACCACACAAACCATAGCTCTAGAATTAGTTATAAATTTCCAAACATAAATATTACAGATCATAATACTGAAAAGGACAAAAGGTAGTAGTTCCAGGATTGTGGACATTAGTTTTGAACAGTGAAATTCCAGGGGTAATGAATGAGTTTCTGCATAGCACAGGCGACCTGTCTTGTCTTTTACCGAAGGTAAAAAAAACCACCAAAGAACATAAGTTCCCTCCATCCTCTGGCCAAAGAGGTAGGTTGTACAACGGATATGCTCTGTTCAAGGTTATGTCTTCATCCTGTAACTCAAAACCGCAACGCACAAGATTAAACAGACCATTATTAATCAACACGACATTTAAAGCCCCAATCCCAAGTAAGCCACCAGAGGCCTTAGCGTGCAGCAAAACAATTTTGCCCAGGATTCTGCAAAATGAAGGGCCAAAAAAGAGACCTCAATTTCCTCGTCCAAACAAGCTGATCAGGGGTTCTCCACAAAATATACCAAAATGACCACTGCAACTCCCATCTACTAGCGGGTTGCGTGGCAGACCGTAGTCTTCGTTCTCCCTGAGCATTAGGTGGGGGAATCATAGTTCCCGCCCCAGAATCCGTAGCCACCAATTGTTTACATGCGTTCTGCATAGTTAACCATTCATCCATCTCATGATCCCTGACAATAGGTCGATAATCCACATTCACAGACCGAGCCAGATGTTTCCATGACAGTCTGGATGATGAGGCTTGGACCGGAGTATGGCTGTCCAAATCCTCTACAATATTAGCTACCGTACGAATAAGGTCGTCACGAAACTTCCGAGCAGAGTCATGAATGGGGTGGGGATCGTGTTCTCCTCAATCGCCTTCCTCTTACGTTGTCATAAACCTGGTGTTGTGGAAACCTCTGGAAGGATTGGAATCTAAGTATTAGTGTTGTCCTCTTGATTCCCCTGGGTGTATGTATCATCCCGGTGAGCCTCCGAATTCTTTGTCCCATCCCCAGGTGCTTCTTGGTTTGTGCATACCGGTTCATCTTCCTCGTATCTTTTGGAGGAAGTCTGTGCAAAGGACTTTATTCCTGCATAATGTTTGCCATATACTTCCTTAGCCCTCATCCACGGACTGTAGCTGTCGACTTCAGGGAGCTCAATCCCTTCACTTGGGCGGTGGACCAATTTGCATTCACTACTAGAAAACAGCCCTTTACTAACGGATTTAGTGTGAAGGAAATTTCCCTCACTAATAGTGACGGATTTTGCAAGGGTTACGCGAGTTTTCGAAATCAGGTTGAAAAGTGAGCTTTGCAACGGGATTAGTTAGAAAAATTTTCCGTTACAAAAATTTAGTGACAGATTCAGCGAGAGATTATTTTTCCATGACAAATGCTGTGAGTAATTTTTGCCCGCGAACCTGATATTTCTCCCGCCTTCGTTGTGAGGGATTTGCCCGTCATAAATTGGTAACGGATAAATTTTCCCTTACAAATGGCAAGGGATCTATCCGTCACAAGTGTTATATTCCAAAAACGGTTTTGTGAGGATTTTTTTCCGTTGCTATTTGTCACGGGAGCAATTTCCGTGACAAATGTCGTGAGTAATTTTTGCCCGCGAACCTGATATTTTTCTCGCGTCCTTCCCGCCTTTGTTGTGAGGGATTTGTGAGGGATTTGCCCGTCACAAATTTGTAACGGATAATTTTCTCTTACAAATTGCAAGGGATCTATCCGTCACAAGTGTTATATTCCAAAAATCATTTTGTGAGGGTTTTTTTCCCGTTGCTGTTTGTCAAGGAAGCAATTTCCGTGACAAATTGTGACGGAATTTTTCCCTCACTAATTTTTAGTATATTAGCAACTTTACCTTCTTTTTTTTCCCGTCCCTCGTTTCTTTCCTTTCTATCCTAGGATTCTCCGCCGCTTTCTACCAAATGGTAACGTATTTCTAATTCCTCTCATATTGTGAGGGGAAAAACCCCTCCAAGCTCTTTAAACAAATTGCATTTAAATCTACTTACAAAGTCTTTTACAAATCTATTTTAATAAAATTTTATTTTTCTTATTCCCTTATTCCTTTCTTCCTACTATAATAATTTACTTAATATTTTTTAACAATTTTTATTAAATTTTATTTAATTTTACATGTCTTAATTATATAGAAATTATTAGTATAAAGTTGTGGTGGAAGTATTAAAAACAGGACTAATCAAGCTTGGACATTTTAAAATATTAAATATATTCAGAGGTAAAATCACAAATTTTCACTAATTATTAAAGAATAAAAATTAAATATTATATCTTTCACAAATTTTTTTAAAAAAATTAATTTTTCCTTTTTAATAAATATTTAAAAATTTATTACATTAACATATCTTCAAAGAAATCTATATAAAACTTGAAAATATAAAGAAAGTAATTAAATTAGTAGGTAAAAATTAAACATATTTTCTGATGTGGAAGAAAAATTAAAATTAACAAAACAGGAAGGTATACGAAATAAAATTAGTAGTTCTTCTCATTAGAAAATATGTTATATTGCCTTATGAGTAAAAAGAAAAGCATCACACATATACATAAAAAAGGATCAATTACAATAGAACTGCTAGAGAATGATAATTTTGAAAAATAATAAGAATATATCTCATTAAAAATGAGAATAAATTATTAAGAATAAAAACTAATGAAAATAGCTGAAAGTTATAAATCAAATATACTAATATAAATGATCAAAAGCACAAGAGGGGTGAGGTCTCGGGTTTGAGTCCCACTCTCCTCGACTAGTGTCAAAAAAATTATGGACAAATAAAATTTTATGTGAAGCATGAAAATTATTGCCAAATAAGAAAGAGATCACTATTTATTAAATTATTTGAACTATAATAATGTGTTTGTGTTTATTCCATAAAAGATATAAAAAAATTTATAATTAGGCAATTAGTCTATACAGAAGATTAGGAAGACATGTTAAGAATTTTATATGAGTCTACCGTCATTATAATAGGCAAATGAGTACTCCATGCGATGAATTCTTTAATGTTAATTTGTGGAATTAGTGAATTCCACATCTGTAACGGTCCGGGTAAAATTTTAGTAATTTTACCATGTTATTCTAACCTTCCGGTGGTAACTTGAATTTTTCCACCATACTGTTTGAGCCTTTGAAAATTTTCCAACGACCAACCGAATCAAAAATCTCAAATTTCATGACCTGTCCAACACACCAAATAATTTCTTTTATGACGATCATTTTTATTCTTACTACTTTCAAGAAGATTTTGATAATTTTCGGTTACTCATTTTTAATGATGTATTAAATATATTCTTAAAATAAATGATATACTAAGTATGTTCTTCAAGTAAAATCTATTTTCTATATTGGTTATATATATCAAAAATTTCTTAGAAATTATTTTGATACTAATTATTTTATAAAATTTTTTGACAAGTTATGTTTTGTTTAAAAAAAAAGGGGAGAGAAAAAAAAAGTTTACGGTGGGGTACAATTTGGTGTGGTTTCGGTAAAGGCAAGCCCAATTATTCCTGATTTTATTTTCTTCCCTTACTTTTTTACCCTGCTTCTCCTCAATTATTTTTTCCACTAATTAACTCCCTCAATTATTCCTTCTTTATATCACTTTCAGTTTTTTTTTTTCACCGTCACTTCTTTCTTTCTTGTCACCCTTTTTCTCCCTCTGTCTTTTTCTTCTCCTCTGTCTTTATCTTCTCTTTTCCATAGAACACACCACCACCCACGATTTTCTTTGTTTCCTGCAATCAACCATGTCTTCAATAATTCACCTCCTTTCACCAAAATTTAGCCGCCACCATACCACTATCATCTGTCTTCTTCTCCTTAGCCTTTGCATTACACTTCTCTCTTAGATTAATTCCTCAATTCTCCCTCTGCTTCACATATCACTCGTCCCTCACCTCTTATCGCTCTGTATCTTCCACCCTCTTGGCTTCTTCCCTTCACCACTGAGCCAACAACAAACCGTTACCATCTCCTTTCTACCATCTCTCGCTTCTAATCCGTCGTCCTCCCCTCCATAACAGTTGATTTCCACTAGTTCCTTCCATTTCCTTGCTTTTGGTTTCGGGTTGCACAATTGGGTTTTGGTTCTTCCGGTTGTGGGTCATGTCTTGGGGTTTGCGCGTGATATTGGTGTTGAGGTTTTGTGGGTAGTTTTGTGAGTTGCAGTAGATTACAGGAGGTTGATGGTGGTACTTGATTGATGATTGATTGTGTTGTGTTGTTATGCTTTGGTAGTTGTGGTGTTGTTGATGTTCTTGTTGTGTCTATGGTGGATTGCGAATTCTGGTTGTGGGTGTCAATTGGGGTTAGTGTTGTGATTGTTATCGTTGTGGATTACTTGTTGACAATGAAGATTACGGTTGCTGTGGTGAATTGAGGTCCAAATGTGTGGATCTTTAGTTGGTAATAGTGGTTGTTGTGGAGCTGGAAATTGGAGGCTTGCCACAACGATTCTGTGCACGTGTGTTGGTGGAGGTAAATGTAATTTGGTGGCTGTTGTGAAGGTGCTAATGGTGGTTGAGTGCTGTACTTTAGTGATTATGAACAGTAACCAGGAGCTACTGTTTTGGCGTGAACAGTGCTTTAACCGGAGTTTTATGAGAGCTCGTGTACTTTTTGGCAAGGCAGAACCTCAATGGTGGTGGATAACATCTTGGTAATTCTTTGGACCGAATAACCTTCATGGGCTCGGGTTTGGGTGGATTACACAATAGACTCGGAATCGGGCCGAACGTGTAACGTACCCATGTTCTCGATATTAACGGTTTCTTTAATGGCTTGATATAAATGGACATAATTAATTACATAGGTTAACGAAAGAATTTATTCGACCAAATGTTTTTATTAATAATTGTTTACAGCTTCATCCGGATTATAAAATAATTAAATACTCTATGATTTTTGGAAATATACTTTTGGTCATGTAAGAATTTATAAAAGTGGCTGTGACATTTTATTTATGAGTTAAGTTAATATTTTTTTGGGAATAATAAATTATGCATGGATTTATATTTTTTAAGATACTTTGGCTATTATTATTTAAAGTTTTAATTGCGTAATAATAATAATAATTAATATTATCATTATTTTCTAGTTTATTGGAGTAATATTTTTGTTATTCAAATATTTATTAATACTAACCAAACAAGTTTATTTATATAATGTCTCTTCAGCTAAATAATTATAATGGACATAATATTTGTTTATCGGCTTATATTAGTGGCTATAAGTTATAAAATCTAATTAATTATCAGCTATAATATTATTAAGGTATCACTGTTTTATATTGATAATTATCGAAAATACTACCACTTATATGAAATTTTATTTATTTAATATTTATGTATTAATTAAATTGGTTAACAATTATTTATGATTGTTTATACTATTGACGGGATATAAATTATTGTTGGAATATTTATTTGTCAAATATATATATTTTCTACGATATATATTGAATGAAGTACCTAAAGAGCCTTTTACTATATTTTTATAACCAAACGGTTTGTCTCTGAGGGATTATTTTAATATTACTCGTTCATATAATTATTTACTATAATTATTATGACTTATCAAATGTGGTTAATTTAATATTTATTTGTAGATTAAATTATTATTATTATTATTGGTTATATTATTCTACCAGTTTTCATTATTTATCGGCTCCATTACTGGTATTATTTTCGTATTTGTTAACTATCAGTTGGTTATCAAGTAAATAATTATTTTGTAAGACACTGTATTTTTGAAAATATATATATATATATGTGATCATTACTTTTGGGAAAATTATTTTATGATAGAAGAGAATATATGTGGTATAATTATTGTATGGAAATAATTTTTGGAAAAGAATATATGATATGATAATAATTATTTTTTTATGAAAAATATTTTTGGAAGAGGTATTATCAAAGTATAATATCGGAATAATAACCGGATATAAAAATGGTATTTTATTTTGATACTGGGAATAAAATGGTGAATGATGATAAGGGAATATAACCCGAGGTTGCAACCGTATTGGCGTAGTGTTTTACAGTATTAGACTATCATCTACATGTCATT
This sequence comes from Turnera subulata, assembly GCA_028386065.3. Taxonomy (NCBI): domain Eukaryota; kingdom Viridiplantae; phylum Streptophyta; class Magnoliopsida; order Malpighiales; family Passifloraceae; genus Turnera; species Turnera subulata. The sequence continues at coordinate 19,809 of JAKUCV010002934.1, forward strand.
ACTGTGCATCTTATGTGTGCATATTATTTGATCAATATAGGAGCTAATAATGAGCAGTTCCACGAGGATCTGGATTCGGAACCTTTTGAGGAATTCCATACTTAATAATCGGCTAAGGTGAGGATGGATTTCCTTTGATATGTGCCTATATTACTCGATTTTTGTGTTTGATGATTGTTGCATTGATGAATGTTGCATTTGCTGTGGTTTGATTCGGGATGTTTATCCCAGTACCTTCATTGATTTTGGGGTGTTTATCCCCATGATTTGTTATTGGGATGTTTATTCCCGTGCATTGAGTTTTTGGGTATTTATCACTGTGTCTTTTTGGTATAAAGAATAATCGATTAAATAATAAAATGCGATAAGGATGTCGATCCTCGGTTTTGGATGGGATGTCTATCCCGGTAATTTGGCTAGGGATGTTGATCCCTGAGGTTTGGTTTTGAATGATGATAATATAATTGTCACGTGGTAAGTAGTGGTACGACTCAATGGTTTAAGACTGTTTTATGGTGGCCATGATTTGGATTACTTGTGATAAGCATGTCTATGCTTGGGATGTCTATCCCGTGATTATATTTGGGATGTCTATCCCTGGGTTCTTATTTTTGGGATGTCGATCCCTGGGTTCTCTTGTATTTGATCTGGCACCCGAAATATGTTGAGAACCAGGTCTGACCCTTAGCTTATTCGTGACTGGGCCCGGAAAGATAAAATTGGAAATTGGATTTTTGTTTGTCTTTTTGGTCTTGGACCAGTTTGGGTCGAGTCTTTTGGTTTGGTATATTTTGACTGTTATGCCTGTTTTCGACCTTGAGTAACTTATAGTGTTGCATATTGATTGTCTATCCATGGTTGGTGGGCACTTCGGACTCACCCCTCACCTGCGGGCTTTCATCCCGTAGGTTGAGTTATTTGTGGTTCAGGTTTGATGCATTCCAGACAGGCTGCGACGTTATCCCTTGGACAGGACTCGGATCCATAGTTGCATCATGTGTCGCATACAGTGTCTTTGTGAGTTATTAAGTCTTCGCTGTGCTGTTTATTGCTATTGTTGGGCCATTGGGCTGGTTGTGTTATTATTTGATGTTCCCGAGATCGGGTGATATGTTTTGATGTTGGGCCGAAGGGCCAGATTTCAGATGTTTATATTTTGGGCTGTTGAGCCAGTTTTCTGTTGTTTACATTGTATGCTGGGCTTGTTTGGTTGGGTCGTTACAGTTCCGGCACGTGTTTACTATGTACGGTAAATACGGGTCGGGGCGTTTCAACATCTTATTCTACTGGCAACTCAAGGGCGGATAGTCGGGTTGTGCTTATGAAAGCAAGATTGGATTAGTGGAATTATAAGAGGTTTTCTTACATAATATTATTTAAGTTTATTCAAATTAGTTTCTATAACTTGGGTCGTGTCCGAAAGAGTCGGGCTAAAGCTCCGGATACCGAATGGGAAAAAGAAATAATTCCTATAATTTCTTATAAATTATAATTTATTTTATAAAAAAATTTCTTGTGTTTTGAGTTATTAAATTAAATAATTTTTAAAAAAAGTTTTTAAAAGAATTTAAAAGGAGAGTTCTCATTGGAACACACAATTGGGTTGTGTTTTGATCAAAACGACCGCGTTTTGGCGAATCTTGTGCATAAAACGCCAACATCTTCGTGTTTTGACCATTGAGGAGCATATTGACTTGTGGAGGCTTAAATGGCTAAACGACGCCGTTTTGAGCTGTAGTCGAAATCCTAGGGTTAGACTCGGATATAAAAGGCATCCTTAACTCCCCATCCTTATTTTCTTCCTCTTTTTCGTCCGCCTCTCCTTCTCTCTCCTGCCTCTCTATCTCACACTCTCTCCCTTCCCTTCTCTTCCTCTCCTTTTCCCCAAACCAAACCCTACCCGCCGCCTTAATCCCCTATCTCTCCTTCTCTTCCTTTTCTTTTTTCCCTAAACCAAACCCTACCCGCCGCCTTAATCCCCTATCTCTCCTTCTCTTCCTTTCCTTTTTTCCCCAAACCAAACCCTACCCGCCGCCTCAATCCCTTACCTCTATGCTCTCCTTTCCCTCAACCAAATAGAGCCACGACACGCTCGGGGCTGGTGGCGGAGAAGTCCAGGCGAGAACGGCGAGGCGAGGTTCACTGGTTCTAATGGCGGCATGAGCTCAATCGATGGCTGGTTGTGGTTGATTGAGAAGTAAGCATCTAGTACCCACTTTCTTTTATGGTTGATTTCAAGTTATGGTTGGTTAGGCTTTGCTGATTGTTTTATTGCGGGTTCTAATGTTGGTTTTGGGTTTTTGTTGTTGTTTCTGGTTTAATTTGGGATGGTTTGACGAACTGGGTGTACTCGCGAGTTCGAGTTATTGGTGACGGATTCCGGGTAGATCCAGGTGTGTCCGGCGGAGGCGGAGGCGGAGGCCAGCAGACCCGAGGTCGGGATTCCCAAATCCCGTTCCGATCTAAAAGGTGGCATGCAGATCTATCCGTGGCTTGAAGTTTTCGTGCAGATCTATCTTCATTCGCCAGATTCTAATTTAATTTGTTGTATTTTATTATGTAAAAACCATTATAATTATTTTGTTGTATTATAATTAATTTCTGTATTTGTGTAGAAACATTACAATAAGAAGCAATAAGATGTGCATGTTCCTTTTATTTTGTGCTGTTATTGTTTTTTTCTACTGATATGCTTACTCTACGCTTGTAATATTGTCACTCGACGCATATGTTTAATTTTGACTGTACCAAAAAAAACATTTAGGAACATATATTAACATATTAGTTTTGGTTTTATTTATTTTTTTGTTTTTGTAAATAGAGTTTGTAACGGATTTAGTGAGGAAATGATTTTGTAAGGGAAAAGAACCCTTACAACTAGTGAGGGATTTAGTCACGGACAAGTTGCAAGGCAAACGAAGCCGTCATAGTTTGTCAGGCACCAATCCAGGCTAAATCCGTCGTGAAGTGGTCCGTTACAAAATCCCTCACAACCGGATTTGCAACGAGGGGTTTAATCAGGGATCGCATCCGTGACAAAATCCGTTACAAATTTCAAAATCCGTTACAAAACACTGAATATCCCTTGCTATATCCGTTAGTAAAGGGCAGTTTTCTAGTAGTGATTTATAAGTGCCATGAGTGATCAAACCGCATCTGTAACAGAACTCTCTGATTCTCCCGTATTTAAACTTAAGCCAAATTTCTTTGCCTGATTTGTCAATGGCATGGACTCCTGGTCTAAGAGGTTGAGCTACAATGAATTCAATTCTGGCTCGAATAAAGCCTTGCCACCCTAAAATATTCTCAAGAGATGGTTCATAATCCAAAAACACAGGAAATGCATCATCTAATTTCACAAATTTCTTTCGTGTGATTAGATCAGGCGGGATATCATAAATCTGCACCCAGAAGTGAGATAGACAGAGAGGTACCTGACTGAGTGTCATGTTATCTGTCCAAGGCTTCAAACATAGATGGAGGTTGGATACTAGCCAGGGAGATCCCTTAGCACATGCTTCCTGTCTTCTTTAAGCTCAAATTCGAGTAAGACAGGTTGTTGGGCATTGGTATTACTCGAAATTTGCCTTTGATGTACCATATCGATCGTGCTCAGCTGGTTGTGGATCTAGCTCGGAGTGACCTTTCGGTCAGAAAAAATGTTGCCAAAAACATATGTTCTACCTACAAGCGCACCCAAACTGGTTTCATTACACTAGTCGGTTTGTTCTCCTTCATCCCCAAGATCTATGATGGTCTTGCGTTGGCTTGCCATATTAAAATCCCAGCTAAAAACAAACCGAGTCAAGCTCGGTGCAAATAAATCTCCTATTTGAGGAGTACTAAAACACTTAAAGATTTAGCTAATGTAACCCACTGTATAATAGGTGAAAGCCGGTATATATAGTTAGAAGCAAGGAGGTTTCAACGAAGAAGATTAAGGTGTGAGGCAGCGGAAAGCGAAAGAAGAGAACCAATTGGAAAACCTAAATTGAAAGTTGTGAGGATTACGCGTGCCATCCCCGCGACTTTCTAAACCTAGGCGCCATCTACCTTCTTCCCTTTGCCACCTCCTGCAAATATAAAAAAAATCTAATCCTAACTCGTAATTTATAAAGTTGGGGAGAAAAATTCGTAATTTGTATATGCATAGGTCCCACTCGTAATGTATTCTGGAGAAGATAAAGCCCATCTCTTGACACAAATTTATACATGGATAAAGAAGTAGAACATCTCTAAAGATGCTATCTCAAAATAATACAGAAAAAAAGAAAAGAAAAAGATGGTAGGAAAACAAAGAGAGAAGAAGTAATTTTATTTTTAACTTTCAACATCACCCAAAAGAGGAAATGCCTCCAAGCACACATGCCAAAGAAGTTACACCCTGAGAAAACAGGATTGGAATAATTATCACAAACCATAGCTAGCAGTACTATTGATTGCCCATCCCTGCAGTCAGTTTATCTCTCTGTATTTTTTATTAATACTAATGAGTGTCCTAGCTCGACAAGCCAGACTAATCTCATCCGTGGCTCGACAATCAATCTTGCTTTCTGGGCATTTAGCCTAAGACCACGAGCGAGGTCAAACATATTTAACCACCCCCAACAGGTGCAATCCGTGTCGCTCTCTCTTTATAAATATAAATATATGCTGATCTGGTGGGTATGTACGTAGCTTTAGTTGAATACAGACAATCCCCCCATATTAATTGTAACATTTTTTTGAACAAAGCCACTACCATCACCTATACTAGTACCAGCTGCTTCTTGTTGATGAAAATGGTCAATAATTATACCTGATGAAGAAAGTAAACTAGTGTGATGTTGATGTTGCTGTTGAGGATTCTTTCTCTTCTTCTTTTCATAGGCTATCCCTCTTGCTTTAGCCTGAGCATCCCTGACTTCCCTAAGGTACAACCTCACCGCGCGTGCACCAAAAGGGTTTGTCTCAGGCAGCCCTCCATTCTCCTCGAAGGCGGCTCGAAGGCGTCCGATGAGCGCATCCAGGCTACCCCAGGCCTGCTTGAGTGGGCAAGAGCAAGGGGCAGGAGGGTGAGGGTGTCCAAAGAAAGGGCAGGTCTGGTTGTGCACTTTGGTCTTCCCAAACTGGTCGAGGTACCTCAAGAACTCCAAGATATGGGCCCCGCTGCACCGGGACAGCGCCAGTGGTGGCCGGTGGTTCCTCAGATACTGCCCAAAGGTGTTCCAGTCACGTCTCTTCTGGGATTCGTAACGGCTTAGTGGCAGCACTGAAGATGCTGCCAGTGGCTGTGAAAATAGGGCTACTTGGCGGTTCTCGGTTCTTGTTGATGATGATGAGGAACCTGCAGTTCTACTAGTACTGCTCGAAGAAGAATTGCATGACACCGCGGCAGAGGCGGCCGCTGCAACGGCGGCTGACATGTTTTCTACTGCTTTTGATGGATATCGATATGTGGGTATGCGTGGGTGGGATATAGATGGTCAAGCCTTATGTTTTGGGAGGAGGATTTAATTTGGAGAAGCAAAATGAGTGGAGGAGGATGCAGTTTGGATTTTATGCATTTAGGTATTACGTACCGCATATGCAGGCACTACTTGACTTATGGTTAATTAAAAGTAGTTGTTGTTTATTTAGGGGAAAAAGAGCAACGAACCATGCAGGTAGTAAACACATATATAGAAAGAAGAATATAGGAGAAGAGAGGCAATTAATCATAATCATGGAGGGGAGGGAGAGGGTGTGAAAGAATATATAAACTGGAGGGGAAGTCAGAGGTGGGATTGAATCGAAGTGTGCTGGAAGAGAGAAGACAAGAGGGCCCTTGCAGAGAAGCCCACGTCCAGTAATGAGTACTGATGACAGTTTGAAATATCACTTCCACCAAAATGTCACCACAGTCACTATTTTCGCCTTTTCCCTTTCTCTTCATGCGTTTTTCTCCACTGTTTTCTTTTGTTTTTTAACTATGTTTAACAGCTAGTGAAACTTTTATGTGGTCTGTAATAAAATTGGGGAAGATTTTCACTATGTGGTGGAATAATATAAATTTGATCAAACTTGATCAAGGTAATAATACAACTTTGGTAATAATAATATATTTTTGATAATAATATGTAGAAGAGAATAATAAATTTAGATAGAGGGAGATTGGAAGAGAAGTGTATGGAATAAGAAGAGAGTGAAGTTTATGATGGGTTGTAAGTGTATGAAAGTGAAGGAATGAAGGGGTATTTATAGTTAAAAATGGGAGGATAAAAATAAATAAGTATGATTAATTTAAAAGGATAAAATCAAAGGGATGTTAGGTAAAGGAAGAAGATATTAAGATTAGGACAAATAGAATTATGGAGGGTAATTAGCCAAAGAGAAAATTCCAAGTAGAAGTTTGGTGTATGGGTAAAGTATTTACCGGGGGTAAATTCGGATATGGTAAAAATGAGTTTTACTGGATGGTAACAATGACATTCACCACAATTTATTTATAACACTCCCCCTTGAATGTCATTGCACCTTAGATGGAATACGCTTAGGAAGTACTTCCTCGTCAAAAACCTTACCAAGAAAAACCCAGTGGGACAAAAACTTGGTGAAGAAAAAAAGAGTGCAGTGCGTATTCTACTCCCCCTGATTTTGGCATCTTTTGATATCTCGAATCCTCCATAAACCAATCCTCTTCATCAATTCTTCAAAAGTTATAGTAGGAACTGATTTTGTAAATAAATCTGTCAGATGTCACTTGAATGATTCTTGATGTATCCTCCCTTCAATTGGGCAATGCAGCTAGCATTATCTTCATAAATCGTCGTTGGAACATCTTCCTCGCTAACTAATCCATATGAATCTTGACTATGTTGCATCATCGATCTTAGCCAAGCACATTTTCGGCTAACTTCATGTATGAACACAATTTCTCCATTATTTGAAGAGGCAACAACGATACTTTGTTTTCTGGTCACAATGATACTTGATGTATCTGCCTGTGCTGTATGTGGATCAAATAAAAGACCTACATCTGCAAAACCAACTAGATGCACCTTGGCCTCACAAGGTTAAAATAATTCCATATACCAAGATAATAGAATATGTATTTATATATTATATTCCAATATAAATACGTTAGAGCAAAATTATATTTTGCAAATAAATTTATAGCAAAAGCTTCAGGCTTTATGTTACTAGCAAGATAAATTGCACTTAGATAGGGTACTTCAGGACCATTCTAATTCTTTATGAGATTTTTCATCATAGCACGGCATTTGGAAGCTTCTTCGGGAGTTCCAATTAAATTACAAAAACACATATGAATTATCAACATAAGCAAAAATAAATTCATGCACATACTTTATACTATGCACACGCAAATTAGTTTAAACCATCAATTTAACTTAATTTTGTATATTCCCGGGAATTAGTTGCTTCAAGCAACTTGAATCCTTCAGGGATTCTCTTATATACGTCATGATATATAGATCCATAGAAATATAGGCTGTAAGGGTATCTATTAGATGCGTTTCTAATTTTTCATATTATGCCAGACTTATCAAAATAATTGCATCCACAACAAGGGAGTATATCTCCTCACAATTAATATCAAGTCGTTTGGGTAAAACCTTGTGCGATAAGCCATGCTTTGAATTTCTCTATTATGATTTCCTTTTTGCACAAATACCCATTTTTCAATCGACTGGTTCTACACCATCTGGTATACGGACTACAGGTCTGGAAAATATCTTGCTTCACTTGCGAGTCTAACACAGCCTTAATCATGTTTCTCAATTTGACCAATCCTTCTACGCCTATATTGACCACTAGATGTAGGTTCATGATCCTCATTTTATTTAGCGCTATATTATAAATAAAACAAATATTCCGTCGACGGTTATTTTCACGTCGGTTCCATCACATTCCTGACACAGTAATTGAGATCTCATCATTTTTATTTATTTCAGATACCTGTGTTACTTCTGGAACTTTATCAATTGTGTCAGAAGACCTCTTCTGGAGGACATTTAATATGAACCTCTACTGAAGGCCATCTTTTCTAACTGGGCCATCTTATCTCTTTTGCTCCTTTCTCTCTATCGAGAATTTTGTTTTCTTTTGGAACCGAGTATATTCTACGCTTCTTGCGTACTTTAGATTCATTTGCATACTATTCTTGTTCTTCTGGAACATTAATTTGAATAGGAGCATTTGCAGCTGGTATACAAGATTTGGTCACTTTATGTGTCTGGCACTTGCATATCAATTTTCCTGCAAATGAATCATCTTTTGAACTTCAGGTTCACACTAATTTGTTTGAGGATCAACAACTATGTATTGATAATATATTTCAATAATATCTTGATCCAACTGCTTACTTTCTCCCCCTGATGTTGGGTAAACTCTATCGTCAAATTAACAAATCTCCAATCGTTAGTCAATGGTTTCAATTACTTTGTAATTGATGGAGATTTTTATACCCAACATCTATTCCCAACCTTCTTTGAGGACCATCTTTACTATACTGTGTTGGAGCATTATATACTGTATAACCAACGACCCGAAGATGGGAGTTACTAGGTTTGTGACCATGAACCAATTAAATGGGGAGACCTTATGATAACTTGTTGGCTTGATGTACACAAGTGTTGCTGCATATAAAATACCATTTTCTCAAACAGTAATATTTCATTAACAATGTTCCTGCAATCAATTATCAATATTCTCCCAGATCTATTTGGGTTTATTTCCAATGATATACATTATCCATTGAAGAAATATACCAGAATTATCTAGACATATAGTCTAATAACATAAGTAGGGATACGTACCCGCAAGTGGCTTAATCATCAAAATAAGTGCGCACAATGCCAACTTGCGTCACACAATAGACCATCTAGTCGATGCATCGTAAAAATTACCTAGACGGTCAACACGATGGATTTATTAGTCCGTGTACATGTCCCTGAATTATTTCCAAACTTGCTGCTGATTCTAGGCCAATCTCATCTTAGGAAGGCCATATAATTAATTTCGCAGGAAACAAACACGTGGAAATTCATTGATTGTAAAACTTCTGGTTTTTCAATGAATGACCAAATAAATTTCCTCCATCACTATTGACCTGGGATGACCCATCCGGTCATGCCAAACAATAAGTCCATGTACCAACTTCAAGTTGGTGCCAGCTTCAGGCTGGATATAACAACTTAAAAAAATTATTTACCAACTTCTGGCTGGTGCATAGAAGCTATAAATCACATATCTATCTGCCAACTTCTAGTTGGTCTCAGCTGCGAGCTGTGCAAACTGTGTATTTAAACACTTAAAATTGCTAGCTTCAGGCTAGTGCATTCCAGCATCTGGCTGGATATGGTAAGTTTTAATTACTCAATTGCTAGCTTCAGGCTGCAATACATGTGTCAATATTAGTCTTATTTCTGGCACTCATGTCGGAAAAGATCAGAATTATTGAGCAATAATTAAAGTAGTGGCAAACTTTTCCAAAAACAAAACCTCGAAGATTGAAAAGCTTTGGAGTTTATCTGACAAATAATGCAAAGTTTTTAATTACCGAAAAATCTTCTGGATCTTTTCGGAGACAGGAAAAGAGTCCACATTTGAAAAAATGACACCTAGTTGTCTAATTTCAGACTATAAGAAGGGGAGGCGATTGAGACAGGAAGATGCAGAAAACTCAAAAAACTCAACTAGACAAGAAAAATGCCTTCCCCAGCTACTGTTTTCTTTGTTGAGGGTGCCTCTCTAGGAAGAAGGAATAGGTTAGCTCATAGCATGGTGAATGAGCAGCAAGAGGAATTACCAAATGATCTGGCGAGAATTCCTCGTTTAGAGTTTGTTGATGAACTTTATTCATCTAGGTTCTTTGTAACTCCTGTGGAAGAAACATTCTTCCTAGTGGACCAAAGCAATCTAAGGGCTTCCTTTTATGGCTCGGCTAACTCTATTATGTTTTTCATATCTAATAGACTGCAGGAATTTCAGATAGAGCCTTCATGTCAAATTTTAAATCAAAGCAGTTATTATCAGGTTTCCATGATAGCTCGGAGCGTCCCAAGGGTGACTGGGTTACCACCTACATGGCCTAAGGTACGACTTCTACTATGGAATTGCAGGGGTGTAGCAAGAAGGTCCCAAGATTTTGTGCGTACCTTAAGGGATCTGAAGAATCAGTACAAGCCCAACATGGTACTGATTACTGAGACTTTGTGGCAAGCAGGAGAAAATCATGGTGTAATCTCACTCCGTTTTCCTGCAACGAATCGGTTTGAGATACCTGGAGAAAACAACATGGGTGGTATGTGGTTCTCCTGGAACGACAATGTTAGGGTCAACATCAACAATGAGGCTCAGAGTTTTAGAGTCAATGTTGTACCCAACAGATAAATATCTGTATAAACTTATGTATGAGGACAATTCCTCTTTGAATGTTCTCCAGTTATGGATCCATTATGCAATAATAATATGCATATTTTCCCTTTGCTATTAAAACCTCATCCAGGGCCATAAGCACAATTAATTATACTGTCTTATTCGCTTCAGGGAATAGAGTAGAGTCAATTCAACGGGATCCGTAATATTCTCTTTTATTACTGTAAATGGTTGTTTCTGTACTCTTCAAGAGTATTAGCTCTTCCAGAGCGTAAATATATGATCTTCTAGATCATAGTAAAGCATGCGTTTTTCAGGATCATATTCAAACTTATGCTCTTCTGGAGCGTATTAAATTTTTTATATGTCGAGATTGTACTATCACATGTTATGTGAAATAGTTGACATCCACACATATAATTCTCCCCCTTGGATATCAACTTACATTGTCTTCAGGACAAATGCCTGAGCCATTATTCTAGAAACGATGATAAAATATTGTAAAATAAATAAAATAAAATAAAATAGCACATAATAATAAAACTGAAACATAAATTAAAATTATTCAATATATACTGGCTTGCACCTTCAGGATAAGCAAGATAATAACAGTATCCATCATCGGATGGTCATACAATATCCACCTTCTGGTGGTCATAAAATATCCACCTTCTGGTGGTCATACAACATCTTTCTTCAATTTTCCTCAAAGGTCTGCGGGATCTTTTGGCAATAAGACATCCAGTCTTTGCTGTATATTCGCTTTTTATTGCGTCTGCCAGACAATTTGCATTTAAAATGCATTCAATGCCCATAACAAATTTCTTCCGGAAATTTTAAGGGCCTTCAATTAACATAATTCCAAAATTTAAATGAATAAAAGACTCAATTAAAAAATAAATAAACGTGGGCCTTTTATAAATTAGCCCAGTCAAAAATAAATAACCGAAAATTAAATACGATGGGCCTTATATGAGCCCAAGAATAACGTAAATGAAATTAAATCGAGAATTAAATGCAATGGGCCTTGTACGAGCCCAATCAAAACGTAAATGAAAACGAGAAATTAAATATAATGGGCCTTTCCGTAGCCCAATAAATAACCAAAAATTAAAGGCAATGGGCCTTTTATGAGCCCATTTGTAATTTAAATAAAAACATAAACATAAATTAAATACAAGCATAATAATAGATATAATATACACCTACTCGATAAATCTTTCGGCAATAATAATGGCATAATAATAAAGAATATATAATGTATATATGCTTACTCGATAAATCTTTCAGCAATAATAATAGCATAATAATAAAGAATATATAACATATATAGAAAGGATGAAAGTAGTAATAAGAAAAGTTTTAGAAATAAATACTTTAATAGAGTAGAGACTCGTGCTGATAACGTGTTATAAAATTGGGGAAGATTTTCACTATTTGATGGAATAATACAAACTTGATCAAACTTGATCAAGGTAATAATAATACACTTTTGATAATAATATGTAGAAGAGAATAATAAATTTAGATGGAGGGAGATTAGAAGTGAAGTGTATGGAATGAGAAGAGAGTGAAGTTTATGGTGGGTTGTAAGTGTATGAAAGTGAAGGAATGAAGGGGTATTTATAGTTGAAAAAGGGAAGATAAAAACAAATAAGTATGATTAATTTAAAAGGATAAAATCAAAGGGATGTTAGGTAAAGGAAGATGATAGTAGGATTAGGACAAATGAAATTATGGAGGGTAATTAGCCAAAGAGATAATTCCAAGTAGAAGTTTGGTGTATGGGTAAAGTATTTATCGGGGGTAAATTCAGGTATGGTAAAAATGAGTTTTACTGGATGGTAACAATGACATTCACCATAATTTATTTATAACATGGTCTACTTGTTTATCACTCCAAAAACCACTACTCTAACATCCTATTAATGTTATTCTTTAAGGTAGTGCTTAATTCATGGCCCAAAAAGATTCTTTGTTGTCGTTAATATGTATGTACTGTATATGTTGTGGGGAGGCGATATCTCTAGCCCACTAGCTAATATTAGACCTGACAATTCGTGTTATCGTGTCGAGTTGAACAGGTAAACGGGTTTCGATTCTTCAACCCGACCCGACCCATTTAATAATCGTGTCGTGTCCAACCCATTTATTATCATGTCGGATTCAGGTTGACCCACGGGTTACCTATTAAATTTAATAAGCCTAAAAATCAGATTGAAATTATTCTATTTTGCTCAAGTTGTTGTATTTTTTAAGCATGTAGGCAATTAGATTTTCTCGTATATTAAATAAGATTATAAATTATAGAATCATAATATAATAGTATGTTAGAGCATTTTAAAAATATTTTTGGATGATTTTAGTAACTTTGGCTTTAAATATTCAATAAGTCTTAGATCAAATTAGTAAAATATCTATACTCTAAATATAATCCGGTCATAAAAAGGTATCTGCCAACCCTCTACCTGACCTACTAATTTTCGTGTCGTGTCGGGTCAACCTATTTAACTAAACAAGTTGAAAATTTCTGGCCTATACTTACTAATTTCGTGTCGGATTGTCGTGTCAATACCCATTTTGCCAGGTCTACTAGCTATTTTATAAATTCACTCCAATTTTAATTCTTTAATGTTGCTGTTAAAATTATTCTATTGAAGATATGGGGCGATATTTGCACCCCAATAGTTGTTAACCACACACCACTTTTTAGTGTTTAAATGTGTGAATAACTAATTTATCCTTATTTACTCTTTTATAAATACATATGACAATTGTATTCTTAAGCATTAAGGGCATACTCATACAGCATTGTATTGCTTTTTGAATTGCTGCAAACTTGCGTGGACAGGGGTTGTTGTTGTCTTCTTCCTTGCAAACAAAAGAAACTTAGCACATAAAGGGCATTGAACGTTATAGCTACCCAACGGTTATATGTACTTACTTTCCTCTGATTTTGTCTTCTTTCTTCATCAAATAGATGGACAGCCGGTGATGTTTGTTGATGTTGGCTTGTTCCATCTCAAAATTCAAAGCAAGACAAACTTGAAAGTGTAATGGAGAGGGGTTGTTAGTGAGTATCCAAAACCATTCTTCAAAACCTACTAATCCACAACCAAAGAGACGTTGCTTTGTCTCTTGTGAAGCCACCTATGCAATAGAAGCCTTTAGAAGAAGTGGAGAGGAAGCAAAGAATGAGCCACGTTGTTTTGCCAAAGTTTCAGCAGATATTTTGTATGTGAGCTCACATCAAATCTCACAGCAAAACAATCTTTTTGGCTTTTCCAAAAAGTAGTCGTTGCTTCATCCTTGTCCAACTATAAAAGGCAACCATCTTCCTACAAGCAAGGATCAAGGCAAGCAATTACAAATTTATTTCACACCCTCTTGAAGCTTGCTTAAGTGCTTATATCATTGAGAAATTAAAGCTTGATTATTTAAATTAATGAGGGGTTTAATTCTTTCATCTTGAGCTTAGTACATTTGGGATATCTTGTTGGAAAATCATACCTTGGGTAGAATTGGGAAAATTCTACTTAAGGAAATATTGGAGCTTGAGTCTTTAAAAAAGCTTTGGATATAGGTTAGAGAGTGAGCCTTGAAAAATTCTTATATAGGTTTGGGTTGAGCCTTAGAAAAAGCCTAGGTTAGAGAGTGAGCCTTGGAAAAATTCTTGTAAAGGTTTGAGCTTGATCCTTTAAAAAAGTTTGGTTGTAAAAGGTCGGGTTTCACCTTGGAAGAAACTATACAAGCAAGTATTTAAGAAAAATAAGGAGTATAAGAAAATAAAAATGAGAAATTTAGGCTAGCAAATGCTGATGCTATGAAAGTAAGTGAGGATTTAAAAGCTGAGAAATTCGCTCTAAAGAATACTTATGATGAACTAGAAAAAGGATATGCTTGCAAGAATGATATGTGTAAAGTTCTTAAGAATGAAAAAAATATTCTTGAGAAGCATGTCACTGATCTAAAATTTTCTCTAGAGAAATTTACTGGTAGTACCAATAATTTGAACATGTTGTTAGGACAACAAAGAAATTCTACACAAAAAGAAGGATTAGGTGCTACACATATGGTTTCTAAAAAACCAAATCCTACTGTGTGATTTGTTAGGGCAGAATCTAATATACCATACAAACCTGATACTTCACACTTAAGTAATGTTAGAACACACAAGTATGTGAACAACTATACTTCAGGGTCAAATAAGTCAAATCTGGTTGATAAAAGACCATATAGAAAGAATATGTCGTATAGGCCAGATATGGTTTTCAGAAAACCAAATCGTAGTATGCAATATCATGGATTTAGAAGAAACACTTATGTAGACTCTTCTAGGAATTTTATGCATACACATTATCATGCACCACGTATTACTTGCTATTACTGTGGAAAGAATGGTCATGGTATTACTGAATTAATAAGAGAAATGAAAATGTTAGATATGTGTAGGTTCCAAAAGGAACCAAATCTAACCCCACAGAACCCAAATTAGTTTGGGTACCTAAAACCTAGTTGTTTTTTGCAGGTGACAAGGGATGAATGGATCCTAGACAGTGGATGCTCAATGCATATGACCGGAGAGATATCCATGTTTTCATCCCTGACCATGAAAGACCGAGGAAAAGTAACTTTTGGGGACAAGTCCAACAGACAAATTCTCGATTTTGGTAACATTGACTCCATCCCTTCTATTGAACATGTTTTGCTTGTTGATAATCTTAAATATAATCTGCTTAGTGTGAGTCAACTCTGTGATAAAGGCTTTAATGTTATATTTGAAGCATCTAAATGCTTAGTTAGTTCGGTAGACAAAGATGTGGTACTTACTGATACCAAAAAAAGGGAATGTTTATTCTATATGCTTTGATAATGCTACTAACGCTAATCTTAAGTGCATAAGTGCCAGAACAGAAACACCAACCTTGTGGCACAGAAGGCTTGGGCATGCCAACTTGGACCTCATATCCAGATTATCAGCCAAGATGTTGGTGAAGGATTTACCCACACTCAAATATGAAAAAGAAGCTACATGTCGTGCATGTCAGCTTGGTAAACAGGTTAAAAGTTCCTTTAAACCCAAGCATGCTATCTCTACATCTAGACCATTAGAATTATTGCACATGGATTTGTTTGGACCTATGAGAACCATGAGTATAGAAGGTAAAAGATATGTTTTTGTCATTGTTGATGATTACTCTAGATATACATGGGTTATATTTCTTGCTCGTAAGGATCATGCATGTGATGAATTTAATACTCTTGCTAAACGATTGCAAAATGAAAAAGGGTATAAAATTTCAAAAATTAGAAGTGATCACGGAGGAGAATTTGATAATCATGCCTTTATATAATTCTGTGAGCAAAATGGCATAGTACACACATTTTCGACTCCTAGAACACCTCAACAAAATGGGGTTGTTGAAAGGAAGAATCGAACCTTGCAAGAAATGACTAGAAATATGCTTGATGAGCATAAGTTACCAGCATATTTCTGAGCAGAGGGTGTGAACACAGCGTGCTACATTTTAAATAGAGTCTCTGTGTGTCCTATAATTGAAAAGACACCTTATGAGATTTGGTATGAGAAGAAACATAATATTACTTACTTTCGAGTCATTGGGTCTAAATGCTATATTCTGAATACAAAAGATAACCTTGATAAGTTTGAAGCAAATTCTGTTGATGGTATTTTCCTTGGCTATTCTACAACCAGTAAACCTATCGTGTCAACAACAAGATAAATATGGTTGTTGAAGAAACCATACATGTTGTTTTTGATGAGACTGACCAGTGTGATCTAAGTGTTGAAGAAGATGCAGAAGGCACTTGTGAACACCCAAATTTGACCCATGTATTTTCAACTAATATTGGATTTTGAACATGTTGGAATATAGGATTAACGAGATGATTTGGTCTTAGGAGTAAGGCACGTCAAGAATTTATTTTAGTGGAAATAATACATTTTGGTGATTTGAGCCCTTGTATATTGGAATGCTAGGATTAATGAGATAATTTAATCTTACGGTAAAAATATATAATAAGGTTTATTTACACTAAAATGTGTTTATTTCATTACTTGGGCCTTTTATCTATCTTTAATCCAATTTTAATGAGATGATTTATCTCTAGGTTGAGGATGGGTTAAAGGGCCCAAGTTAATGAATCCTCCAGAGTTTGATTAGTCCGTTAACACCTTGCTTGCAGACAAATTTAGCTTTGATTTTCATAGAAAATCAGAGTTAAATCATCATTTAATAGCAAGAATGTTTTTGGTATGATTTTGGCTTAAAATGAGGAATCAATGTGTAATTAGTCAATTAGAAGATGATTGAGAGGAGTAGTAATCAAGAAAGCAGAGGATTCTGGGCAGTCTAGGGATTAATTACGTGGTGGGATCAATCAGGGAGGAATTAGGGGAGAATCGGGAGCGAAAAAGGAAAGAACGGGTAAAACGCATAGGCGCGGGCGGTCATCTCTGGATGACTGTCGGGCCTGGGCGGTCTTTCACACATGACCGTCCGGCCTGGCTGTCATCCATAGGATGACCGCCAGCCATGGCGGTCATGCACACCCAGAAACGCGTTTTCTCGCTGATTTTTGCCCATAATCTGATTCTACTCGGTTTTGGCCCAGATTTTTGGCCATTACCTTGATCCTTAAGTTGGTCCACGCCCCTAAGCTACCCAGAACACTATAAATAGGACCCTCCTCTCACATTTCAAGGGACACATTCTATTACACAAACACTCTTCATAAAGCTTTGAAGCTTGGAGAAACTTTATCTCTCCAAGCTTAAGAAATAGTTCCATAGGCAAAACTCTGGTAGAATTTCGTGGGTAGTATCATCCATTGAAGGCAGCAAAGGAGAAAATCAAGAAGAACTCCAAGATTGAATTTAGGAGTGGGAGGAAATTGTGTGGGAGGCACAACTCAAACCAAGGAGCTAGATGAAGGCTACAAGAGGTAATCCTATTCCCTTTTTGTCCGACTAATTACTGTTGAGATGTTGATGTTGATGATGATGTGATTGTTGTGACGCCATGTCAAGAACTACGTGGCTTTGAACCCATTCGTCGGGGTACGTAGGTGGTTTCTAGTGGTGGAAACTCAAGCCAAATCTTCTTCTTCTCCCCTTCTCTTTATTTTCCACACATGCACACTTGCACCAGGCACACTTGCACTTTATAATTGCACAGAGTCTCGACCCAACACGGATGGGTGCCTAACACCTTCCCATCTGTGACGAACCCCCGATCCCATGACTTTGGTTCGCTACGACCATGTAGCCTAAAGGTGTCACACTAAGGTTTTTCCCAAGTTTTGTCCTTAATAAATTTTGGGTGGCGACTCCAATGTTATGGGATTGACCCGAGGAAGAAGGTGAAAGGATTAGGTGAATAGGCCCAAGTAATTTTGGGTCGGGTATTCACAGTTGGCGACTCCGCTGGGGAAGTAGTGGGTTCAAGAGACTTTGTGCAATTGTGGAATTTTGTGTGCCTTTTACTTGTCATCATAAGTGCCTTGCATTCATGACAATTGATGTGCAGCCTTTACCGTAAGAGGGCGAGGGAATCCAAATCCACTACATACTTTCCTTAAGTGGTAGTGGTTTGAGTGAACCCGTTTCTCGATGCTTAGCAATGATGGGGATTAATTGGCCTTGGACCTTACGCGATATCTTTTATCACATGTGAGTAGGTCAGCCTATTCCTTAGCTACAATCTTTTGGCCCCCAACCAGCTGCATACCTTGAGCATCTCATGCATTGTGAATCAATAAGTGGTACGTGTATTTGGGTGATTATTGTTGTGAATTCAAGTAAGTGTAAATAGAGTGTCCTCTTTCATTTGTACATACCTAAAAATAAAACCAACAAAAAAAAACGTGTGAGTCAAGAAGCCTCTGGGTACCGCGGACCCTGACAGCTATGATCCAAATACTAGGGCAAGATGAGTGAGGACAACATTGCTAAGCCAATGAGGCTGAGGAATCCTTGGATCTGCTGAAAGATCCGAATGTCAGAGATACACTATTGGCCTTGAAGAATGGGAAGATGGTGTCCCCTGGGAGTGAATGGGGACAAGGTTCGAAACCAGGAATTGAAAATAATGTGGTGGTCGTCCAGGATGATGACTCGGTGACACAGGAACCCAAAGGAGATGGGGAGAGGCATAGAAGAGTGGAAGAATTGCTGAAAGCCATGAAGAGTGAAGAGGATGATTGGAACTTAGAACGTCTATCTTTATTCCCTGAAGCCCGCCTTCCTGAAAAGTTCAAAATGCCGGACATCGTGAAATTCAATGGAATGGGATGCCCAAGAATTCTTCTGAAGATCTATGTTAGGATGCTGCAACCTATAGGGATTGGGCCCGAGTAGATGGCCCAGTTGTTTCAAAGGACTTTATCAGGATCAGCCCTAAAGTGGTTCATGAATTTGGATGAGAGCAAGGTGAGCAAGTGGGAAGACATCTGCAAAGAGTTCTTGAACCAATACAGCTACAACACCGAAGTGGATGTGACCAAGAGGGATCTCGAGACGACTAAGCAAGAAGCCCAAGAGACGTTCTCAGCCTTTATCATAAGGTGGCATAACAAGGCGTCTTTAATGGTGAATCGACCCCCACAAGAGGAGCAAGTGCAAATGGTGATCAAGAATCTTCAACCAATGTATTATGATCGTATGATTGGCAATTATTATGCTGATTTCAAAGCCCTCATTTGGCAGGGACACAGTTGGAGGATGTAATTGCTTCCGACAAGATCAAAGTAGCAGCGGACACTACTACCTCTAGGCGGAACTTCAGCTCAGCACAAGGAAACAAGTCCGTTGAAGTAAATCACATGACTACCCATGCACCGGTGCAAGTTGGGTCAAGATTTAGGGAATTCACCCCTCTTCCTATGTCTTTGGGAAAGATGTTCAAGAAATGCATGGAAGTAAACTTGTTGCAGCCTTTGGAGCCGAAACCTGGGTTTTTGATTAGAAGGAATCGGAATAAGTTTTGTGAATTTCACCAAGCAGCCGGGCATGCCACGGATGATTGTTTTAGACTCCGTCACGAGATCCAAGATCTGATGGAACAAAATGAGATAGTCTTGCCCCCAAAAGATGTAGAGACGTGAGAGGGCTGATAAGCGATAGTGTTTGCTATGTTTGAAAGAAGTGATATTTTTGTTCATCGTTTTTTATGACTCGCTTTTGTGTCACATGTTCACTTAATCAATAAAATGTGCCTCTTCTTTCCTATCTCGATGATTGCAATTCATGATTTAGAAAATGACGTAGTTTATGCTAAGGTGACGGATTTTGCAAACATTTTAAGTTTGGCTTGCCGAACTTCTAAATGGATCAATTCAAAGTTAAGCTATTGAAACCCAGCTTATCAACGTGGCTCCACACTAGACTCTAGGATCCTGGCCGAGGCCATAAGAAAGAAACCTCCTGTTTTAGAAATAGAGTAGTGCTTGAAGCACGAACCCTTGGCTAATGTGGAGCAGCCACACCTAAAAACCCTGAACTAGACACCAACCTTCAAACAGAACCTTCACTAAAGACTTGGGGGGAGAAGCTTTCCTAAAATAGTCTGATTTTGATCAATGGGAAAAATTGTGAAAGGTGAGACATCTGGCCCATCTTCACCCGGACTACAGGGACCTGATTTCTTAAACATAGCACCAAAAAAAAAGAAAAATAATAAAAAAGTAGGAACACCCTCTAGATCACCAATCCATGAAATCAACAAGTTCATACATCCCCCTTTTTTACAAAGTTCACATATGAATGGGGACCCGAATTTCAATCAAAGCAGGTCTTTTAAGCAGAGATGTTCCTATTAAAAAAAATCAAAGAGAGTGCTATGTTTAGGAATGCGTAGGCGACCTAAAACAAAGGTGCGGTCAAAACAAAATTCCCCTCCCTTTTCAAGTTGAACTTTCTTGAAAAACTAAGCTTTGACACCTGTTCTACCAATGGTCCAACCATTTAACCAAGAAATGATATGTCACAAAAATGTTTGCAGTCACCTTAGTATGAATGAAATCATTGACTACTTTTTGGCATGCATAGAGAGGGGTCCCGGTACATTTGAGAAGTGTGAAAAACAAGAGAGTGAGCGAGGAAAAAGCACGTAGTGATCATTATCTAAGGGCTTGATAGCAGCATGAATTGTGGTTTCATCCACCTCTACATAGCACAAGTAGAACGACATCATCTACCTCCTTGGCTCGAAATCATGTTTGCACATTTGAGGGATGCCTTTCCTTGGCTGGTGTACTCTCTCACGAGAATCTTCACTCATCTTTGCCTTAGAATTATTCGAACGAGTTTCGAAGAAGGTCCCTGGGTACCCCAAGGTTTGTCTTGTGGAGTCTTAAACTCGGTAAAGCCAGAAGAAAGAAAAGAGATACCCAAATCCAATTTTGAAAGAAAAAAAAAAGAGGGAGAGAAAAGAGAGAGAAGAGAGAGCAAAATCCTTTCTTAAAAACCAAGAGGCAATCATATATACACTGCTTGAATTTATGATATTTTGCATGTGGGCCTTACCAGGCCCAACCTTTTTTGTGAAATGATGCCAGGGGCATGCTACCCCATGAGTTGAATTGTATAATTTTCGGGGCGGACTACCCCATTAGAGTTAATATATGATTCTAAGGGCATAGCTGCCCATATTTTTGGAATGAGTGCACAAAGGGCATAGCTGTCCTAGTTTTTTCGAACTTGAATAACGGGCGTAGATGCCCTAATTTTGAAAGTTGAACAAAAGGCATAGCTGTCTGGATTTTTGAACTTGAGGGGCATAGCCGCCCTAATTTTTTGATGTTGAAAGAGGGCATAGCTGCCCGCATTTTTGAAATTGATTACGCCATGGGCATAGTTGCCCAATTTTTTTTTTTTATTCAAGTTTATCAGAGGCATAGCTGCCCGAGGTTTTATACATTTGAGGGGCACAGCTGCCCGAACCTTTTGAGTCGATTTTAAATCAAGGGCATAGCTGCCCAAGTTCATGATTACATGGTGGGCATAGCTGTCCGGATTTCATTTGAGACATTAGGGGCATAGCTGCCTGAGTTTTTAAGCACAAGGGGCATAGCTGCCCGAGCTTTTAAGCACAAGGGGCATAGCTGCCCAAGTTTTTGAATTTGCTTGCATGAAAGGCATAACTGCCTGGGCATAGCTGCCTGTGTCATTGAGAAGGACATAGCTGTCCTGATTCTTGATTTAAGTACATCAAGGGCATAGCTTCCCGGACTTTTTTGAACATGAGGGGCATAGCTGCCCTAATTGTTGAAGTTGAGGAGGGCATAGCTGCCCATATTTTCAAAGTTGATTACACCTTGGGCATAGCTGCCCAAATTATTGAGAGGGGCATAACTGCCAGGATGTTTTTCAAGTATAGCATACGAAGGGCATAGCTGCCCAAATATTTGAATTTAAAAGGCATAGCTGCCCGAGTTCTTAACTTGGTTGCATGATGGGTATAGCTGCCCGCTGTTTTTGAATTTAATTGCATGAAGGGCATAGCTGCCTGAGTTTTTACTTTGATCGCATAAAGGGCATAGCTGCCCAAATTTTTAAATTTGAAGGGTGTAGCTACCCGAGTTTTCAAAATTTAATTGATGGGCATAGCTGCCCGAGTTCTTAACTTGGTTGCATGAAGGGCATAGCTGCCCGTATTTTTGAATTTGATTGCATGGAGGGCATAGATGCCTGATTTGTTAATTTGATCATGTTAAGGGCATAGCTGCCCGATTTCTTCAAGATGATTTCAAACCAAGGGCATAGCCGCCCGAATTTGTGAAGCTAATTATGTCAGGGGCATAGCTGCCCAAAATTTTGAAGTTGACTACATCGAGGGCATAGCTGCCCGAGTTTCCGAAAATAGTTACACCAGGGGCATAGTTGCCCAGTTTTCTTAAGTTTATTGCAAACTGAGGGCATAGCTGTCCAAGTTTCTAAAATTGGTCATGTCAAGGGCATAGCTGTCCATATGTATCGAATTGATTACACATGAGGGCCATAGCTGCCCCAGATTTTCAAACCAAGAGTATAGCTTCTCAAAATTCATGGCACACACCACTTGCATCGGTCATTCAAATTTGGTTGTTCCTTTCTTACGTTGTTTCGTCCTTAGCCTCTAAAGACTCATCAACGAGGGGCATCTGTGAACACCCAAATTTGACCCATGTATTTTCTACTAAAATTGGATTTTGAACATGTTGGAACTTAGGATTAAGGAGATGATTTGGTCCTAGGAGTAAGACACGTCAGGAATTTATTTTAGTAGAAATAATACATTTTGGTGATTTGAGCCCTTGTATATTGGAATGCTAGGATTAATGAGATGATTTAATTTTAGGGTAAAAATATATAATAAGGCTTATTTACACTAAAATGTGTTTATTTCATTACTTGGGCCTTTTATCTATTTTTAATCCAATTTTAATGAGATAATTTATCTCTGGGTTGAGGATGGGTTAAAGGGCCCAAGTTAATGAATTCTCCAGAGTTTGATTAGCCCGTTAACATCTTGCTTGCAGACAAATTTAGCTCTAATTTTCGTGAAAAATCAGAGTTAAATCATCATTTAATAGCAAGAATGTTTTTGGTATGATTTTGGCTTAAAATGGGGAATCAATATGTAATTAGTCAATTGGGAGATGATTGAGAGGAGTAGTAATCAAGAAAGCAAAGGATTCTGGATAGTCTAGGGGTTAATTACGCGGTGGGATCAATCAGGGAGGAATTAGGGGAGAGTCGGGACCGAAAAAGGGAAGAATGGGTGAAACGCATAGGCGCGGGCGGTCATCTCGGGATGACCGCCGGGCCTGGGCGATCTTCCACCCATAATCTGATTCTACTCGGTTTTGGCCCAGATTTTTGGCCATTACCTTGATCATTAAGTTGGTCCACGCCCTTAGGCTACCCAGAACACTATAAATAGGACCCTCCTCTCACATTTCAAGGGACACATTCTATTACACAAACACTCTTCATAAAGCTTAGAAGCTTGGAGAAATTCTATCTCTTCAAGCTTAAGAAATAGTTCCATAGGCAAAACTCTGGTAGAATTTCGTGGGTAGCATCATCCATTGAAGGCAGCAATGGAGAAAATCAAGAAGAACTCCAAGATTGAGTTGAGGAGTGGGAGGAAATTGTGTGGGAGGCACAATCCAAACCAAGGAGCTAGAGGAGGTGTAACAGCCCGGGTAATTTTTACGTTTTTACTGGTGCCGTAATAATTTATTTTACCGTAATTTACCATTACGCCATAAAATTAATCTTGGGTAATTAATTTATGGTAATTCGTGCATCGGATTCCGAAACCGAGTCCTGAAACCCAGGTTGGAGGGACCCTTAATAAACCGATAATTAATTTATGGTAATTCGTGCATCGGATTCCAGAAGGACCCTTATTCAAACACCTACAACCCAGGTTGGAGGGACCACCCTAACTTCTCTTGGAAGCCTCAACAACCCAACCAAAACCAAAATCAAACCGGAAGAGGTCCTCCCGGATATCCTCCGAAACAACCTACACAGGCATACCAACAGTCGTATCAGCCAGCTCCTAAAGATGACTTGCACTCGCTACTCAAACCCTAACGCTCAATGCAATGCAATCACTCTTAGGAGTGGTACTCAATATCCGGAGCGACAACCACCTCCAGTCCCGGTAGTAGAGGAAGAGCATGGCCAGACCGTGCAAAAAGACAAGCCTGCGGAGCATGAGTAGGCTGTGTCAGCCGATAAAGGGAGGGCAAAGCAAGACGAAGTGAAAGCCTATGTCCCACCAATTCCCTTCCCTCAACGGCTCAATCCACTGGTGCATGATAAGAAGTTTGGACGTTTCCTGGAGGTTATGAAAAAGCTCTACATCAATATTCCGTTCATAGAAGTCGTTTCCCAAATGCCTACATACGCAAAATTCTTAAAGGACATCTTGTCCAAAAAGAATAAATTGATTGACTACGGGACGGTGGCACTGACGGGAGAATGTAGTGCGATTATTCAGAACAAGCTTCCAGATCCCGGGACGTTCACTATCCCCTGCGACATAGGGAAGGTACGCATTGAGAGAGCACTTTGCGATCTGGGCGCAAGTGTTAGTGTGATCCCTCTGGTGCCGTAAAATTAATCTTGGGTAATTAATTTATGGTAATTCGTGCATCGGATTCCGAAACCGAGTCCTGTCCCACGCTCGGGATTTTTCTGCGGATTTTCCGGACCAAGTTGGAATTTTTCGGGTCCAGGAATCTTCAGAAAAGTCGGGACTAACCCCGACTTATCGGGCCAGAAATAAAGTCAAGGGGATACATTAGTTATTTTCTGGTCCGAATAGAACCCGCCTCACATGCTGCACAGTGTGGAGGCTACAGCCGCCATTCACTGTGAGGCATGTGAACTGCCAGTACTCTGCCCGTGATATACTAGTGTTCTGCATGATTGCCTTTTGCCGTGTTTCTTATTCTTTTTTCTCCTTCTTCCCAGTGCATCATCACCACCATTTCTTTCTGCTCAGTACCCCTTCATCATCTTCTGCAACAAAAAAACTACACCTGCAAGCTCTGCAATACACTGCTCAACATCTCTTCCGTCTCTTCCTCTGCAGAAATTCAAAACCAGTACAAAACCTATACCAGAAAATAATAAAATAACAAACACCACACACCACAACCAATCAGGCGTTGCCACGTCATCGCCACCTTCCTCTCCTCCCACGGTTACTGTTCACGAGGGAGTGAACCGAGCCACCTCACGCTCCACCACCCACACCGTCGCCTTCTCCTCTCGGTCACCGTCTTGATTAACCCATCGTCGCCCGCCCTCGCCGCTCGACGCGCCGGAAACAGCCGAGGACCTGACGGCCATTTCGCTTGGACCCGCCGCCACCTGCGTTCTCTTCACCACAGCGAGCCGTCAACGACGCTTCCCCGCGTCCCCTCGAAGTCGCCTGCACCTTCTACAGCCGTCACGACGCCGATCCGTGCCGCCGTTCTCGCGCCGTCGCCTCGGCTGCCGCCGAACCCGCGTGGATCCGGATTGTAGGTGAGCAGACCCATTTTGTGTGGGTATGACCCGGTCTCATGTGGGTCAACCCGGACGGACCTTGGGGCTGGGCCTGGGCTTAGGACCTACCTTGGGCTGCTGACCTGCAGGTTGGGTCTGGGCTCTGCGTTTGGGCCTGGGCTGACCTGCAGGGTTGAGTTCCAAGGGTAGGGCTTAGCTATTGGCCCAGTCCGGTTAATTAAAAAAAAAAAAGAGAGGAAAATCTCTGGAAATAAATAAAAATTCTGAAAAGGGAATTAATTGGAAAAAAATTTATATAAAAGGAAAATAATTTTGGGAAATAAGTATGATACTGGAATAGCTTGGAAAATAAAAATAGTTGGTAGAAATAGTATTTTTGGGGAAAATATGCTATATATGGGATAATAACTATTATGAAGAATAATTTTAGAAAGGGTACTATCAAGGTAGTAAAATACCGGAATAATATCCGAATATAGGTATAAGTATAGTATTATTTTAGACACTAGAAACAAATGGTGAATTATGATGATAATAGAAAATTAACCCGAGGCAGTAACCGGGACGAGGTAGTATTTATTTCTTTTCGGTACACAGTAGTAGCACGACATTTGCATATCACTTATGTGTGCATATTATTTGTTTGATATAGGAGTTGATAACGAGCAGATACCTGAGGAACCGGACTTGGAGTCTGTGGGGCATTTCCAAACTTGATAGTCGGCTAAGGTGAGGATGGATAACCCTTGATATGTGCCCGTAATACTGTGTATGACTTGTTGTTTGATTGAACTGCTGAGATGATTATTGTTGGCTGCTTGACTGCTATGATATTGTTGCTGTTGTTGGTTAGCTGTGTTATTGATTTATGAAATCTGTGCTGTGATTAATGTTGAACTGATAATTGAGAATAATTAGTGATATGAGATTGTTGTTGGTTGGGTCTATGGATAATCTGAAATAATAGAAAGATGGTTAATTGAGGAAAGAGTAATGGAATTGGACTAAATTTGAGACGATGATATAATTGTCACGTGGAAAGTAGTGGTACGACTAGATGGTTAGAGGCTAGTTTTGTGGTGTCATGGCCAGTTTGGTTTGGTTGTTGGGGATGTTGATCCCGGATGATGTTGATATTGGGATGTTG
Source organism: Turnera subulata (assembly GCA_028386065.3). NCBI lineage: Eukaryota > Viridiplantae > Streptophyta > Magnoliopsida > Malpighiales > Passifloraceae > Turnera > Turnera subulata. The sequence goes on from JAKUCV010002934.1 coordinate 46,346, forward strand.
ATCCCGGATTTGTTGATATTGGGATGTTGATCCCGGATTGGTTGTGATTGGGATGTTGATCCCGGATTGTGTTTTGGCCTGGCATCCAGAATTAGTTAATAACTAGGTACGACCCTAGCTTGTCTAGTGACGGAGCCCGTAAGATAAAATTGGTAATAATAATAAACCTTCTTTGTGTCTTGGCTCAGTTATGTTTTAGTAGAATTCTTCTGTTGTATTGTTTGTGTTTGCTTTGAAAGTATTATGGTTGATTATATATCACTGTTTATCCTTCATCGGTGAGCACTTCGGACTCACCCCTCGCCTCCGAGGTTTCATCCCGTAGGTCTAGTTGCTTCGTAGTTCAGGTACGACGTTCGATGGTTGCTGCTTTCTTCTCCACCTGACTCCGGATCCATACCTCCGTTGCATGTGCATTTAAGTCTTCCGCTGCTGTGCTATTTATGTTGCTGTGTTGCTGCTATCCTTTATTGCTTTGATGTTGTCTATTTGAACTAAGCTGTTGTTGTTGAGTGACATGAGTGGATTGAATAATGGTCCCAGGGTATGAGTGACAGTTGTATTATATTCAGTGTGCTGATGTATTTGATTTACTGTGTAGTATTTTACTACGATGTACTGCCTGAGCTGTTAATAAGAATAGTTCCGGCATGTGTTTACTGTGACCGGTAAATACGGGTCGGGGCGCTTCATTTTGGTAGCGGAGCAGGCAGTAGGTCATTAAGGACATAACTGTGATTGCATGATTGTTTGTTTGTGCATAAGATTTGTCACGACATGATATGACATGCATACATATACATTCTCATATACGTACGAATGGATCCGGTTGGAGGGAATCAGCATACTGGAGGTCACCTAGATGACGATCAGGTATCGATGGATCAACCGCAGCATGTTGCGGGTTGTCCGGAACACCTTCCAAATGTTCCTTTGGGAGACCCCACGCAGATGTTAAACGTGATAGCCCAGATTTTGTGAAGGCAAGAAGCCAAGGATGCACGTATCGATGCTATGGGAGCTCGGGAACTAGAAAACCAAGGACCAGTTGAGGATCCAGTGTATATGAAGCTGGAGAAGCTTGGGGCAGAGATTTTTACCGGTGTCACTACACCACAGGATGTTGACCAGTGGCTCTCACAGATGAATAGGGTTATACTGAAGCTGACATGTAGGAATGACAAGTGGGCCAGATACGCCGCTGCCATATTCCGAGGAAATGTCGTTGATTGGTGGGAGTCTACCACCAGGGACATGCCGATACCTATCACTATGCCATAAAACCAGTTCATGGAGATGTTCCAAAGGAAGTTTGTTTCAGAGGCATACCAGGACCAGCTGAGACGAGAGTTTCTGGACTGCAACAGGGACCATATCAGACGGTCAATGATTATAAGATCAAGTTCAACTGCCTGTCCTTCTATGCCAGTGAGTTTGTAGCTACTCCGGAGGCCAGATGCAAATGTTTCTGGGTTGGTCTTCGTTCTGGCATCCAGACAGTCATGGGATGTAAGGTCTGTGAGACTTACCAGGACATGCTGACAGATGCCCTGAGAGCTGAGATTAATTGGCTGGGTAATGAGAGAGAGCAACAGGAGATCCGTACGAGGCATGCTACACAGAGTTCTGGGGGACAGAACAAGAGGTTCCAGACACCAGCGAATCGGTCAGGATATGGACAAAGCTGATTCATGCTAGGGAGTCAGAGACGTAGATGGAACAATAACAACTACACCAACCGAGGCAGTTCTTAGACTCAGCCTGGAGGGACTTCATCTTGGAATGCTCGCCCGAAACCCCCTCTGTCTCAGGTGAGGTGCTATGAGTGTAACGAAGTTGGCCACTACCGATATGCTTGTCCCATGTTGGGAAGATCTGGAGGTACGACATATGTTCAGACAGTGCAAGCTTCAGTTGCCAGTGTACCTAATGGTTCTGGAGTTGGCCGAGGCCGTCGACGTGGAGTTGTTCCTGCTAGGACCCAGTCAGCCATGAATCAGAGTGCAGCAGTGTCGAGAGCATTTGTGATCACCGCTGATGAGGATCCAGAGAATGCCGATGTTATAGCAGGTACTTTTATAGTCTTTGGTAGTACTGCTTATACTTTGATTGATCCTGGTGCTACGCATTCATTTGTTGCGCAAAGCTTTGCAATACTACATAACTATATGGGAGAGAATTTAACTTGTCCATTGAGGGTTAGGTTACCTGCGGGTATAGTGGTCAGGTTAACCCATGTGTGCAGAGATGTTTTGTTTTCATACGATAGTGAGGTTTTTCTTGCACGGTTGATTGTGATGAACATGGGAGGTATTGATATCATCTTGGGGATGGATTGGTTGTCCAAGTACAGTGCTATGGTGAACTATCGAATCAAGGAAGTGCTGTTGACTTCCGATAGTGGGCAAAAGGTTTTGTTGACAGGTATTGGGAAAGCTACTACTACATGTAGTATCTCTGCTAATCAGGATATTGGGATGAAGCCTTTGAGTCTAGATGCTTTGCTGACCCATGTCAAAGGTGAAGAAGTTCAGACACCGGTTTTTGGGGACATCATAGTTGTGAGGGAGTTTCCAGATGTGTTTTCAGAGGATCTGCCAGGATTACCACCTGATAGGGAAGTCGAGTACACCATCAATTTGATGCTAGGAGTGACACCTATCTCGATGGCACCATATCGGATGGCACCGACAGAACTCCAGGAGTTGAAGAAGCAGTTAGAGGAGCTGCTTGAGAAGGGATTTATCAGACCTAGTACATCACCCTGGGGATCACCAGTCCTCTTTGTGAATAAGAAGGATGGCAGTTTGCGGATGTGTATGGACTATCGATAGCTGAACAAAGTGACAGTGAAGAATAAGTACCCGCTTCCTAGGATTGATGACCTTTTTGATCAGCTACAGGAAGCTACCGTATTTTCCAAGATAGATCTTCGATCTGGCTACCATCAGGTCAAGATTGCAGAGAAGGACATACCGAAGACGGCCTTCTGTACTCGGTATGAACATTTTGAGTTCACAGTGGTTCCTTTTGGTTTGACCAATGCACCTGCAGTTTTCATGTGCTTGATGCACTTGGTCCTGAATGAGTTATTGGACAAGTTCGTGGTAGTCTTCATCGACAACATTCTGATATACTCCAAGAGCAGGGGAGAACATGAGGAGCACCTGAGGGTAGTACTACAGAGGCTGCGAGAGAAAGAGTTGTATGCCAAGTTCTGCAAGTGCGAGTTCTGGCTTGAGGAAGTTGTATTCCTTGGACAAGTTGTATCCGAAGATGGGATTAAGGTTGACCCTGCTAAAGTGAAAGCTGTTCTATAGTGGGAGCCGCCCAAGATGGTACCCGAAGTCAGAAGTTTTCTTGGCCTTGCAGGATATTACCGGAGATTCATCGAGGGTTTTTCCTTGATAGTTAGTCCTATGACCAAGCTGTTGAGGATAGATCAAGCCTTTGTGTGGAGTGATGTCTGCCAGAAGAGTTTTGATAAACTGAAGAAGAAGTTGACATCAGCACTTGTTTTGACAGTACCTAAGCCAGGAGTGGAGTACGTGTTGTTTTGCGATGCTTCAGGTCTTGGTTTGGGAGCAGTTCTGATGCAAGAAGGCCGAGTGATTGCCTATGCTTAGAGACAGTTGAGGCCACACGAGAAGAACTACCCGACACATGATCTAGAGATGGCCATAGTGATCCTTGCTTTGAAGATTTGGCGACATTATCTGTTTGGAGAGAGATGCCGGATCTTCACAGATCATAAGAGTCTCAAGTACATCATGACTCAGAAGGAACTTAACCTGCGACAACGGCGTTGGGTTGAGTTGTTGAATGACTATGATTGTACAATTGAGTACCATCCTGGAAAAGCTAATGTTGTAGCAGATGCTTTAAGCTGGAGACAACCAGAAGATGCTTCCACGACCTACTCGATGTCCTCACTCATCGAGTTAAGGGAGATGGGAGTTGATCAGTCAGTTGATGAGACAGGAGCCTTGTTGACCCATATTGAGGTCAAGTCTAATCTGAGAGGTTGGATTGTAGAACTACAAGATGGAGATCCCGACTTGATCAAGCTGAAGGAAGCAGTCCATAGTGGGAAAGAAGACAAGTTTCGCATAGCTGAGGATGGTGCATTGATGTTGGGGAAACGTTTATGTGTACCCAGTGTTGGTGACCTACGCAGTTAGATTTTTTAAGAATGACATATGACGCCGTATGCTATGCATCCCGGAAGCACCAAGATGTATCAGAATTTGAGGAGTCATTTTTGGTGGCCGCGTATGAAGAAAGATGTAGCCGAGTATGTGGCTAAGTGTATCACTTGTCAACAAGTGAAAGTCGAGCATCAGGCTCCAACAGGGAAGATGAGATCTCTGACAGTGCTAGAGTGGAAGTGGGAGATGATCACTATGGATTTTGTGGTTGGATTACCATTGACCCGGAGACAGCATGATGCCATTTGGGTTATTGTTGATCGACTTACAAAATCAGCTCATTTTCTCCCCATCCGACAGACAGATACTCTGGATAAGTTGGCAAAGCAGTATGTTGCAGAGATTGTGAGACTACATGGGATTCCTAAGTCCATAGTCTCAGACAGAGATCTGAGATTCACATCACGGCTCTAGAAGAGTCTGTAAGCAGCTTTGGGAACGAAGCTGAGTTTCAGTACCGTATTTCATCCTCAGACTGACGGACAGTCAGAGAGGACTATTCAGACACTGGAGGACAAGTTAAGGGCTTGTGCTCTTAATTTCAGTGGGAGTTGGGATCAGTATTTTCCTTTAGCAGAGTTTGCCTACAACAACAGTTTTCATTCCAGCATTGGCATGCCACCGTTTGAAGCTCTTTACGGAAGGAAATGCCGAAGTCCAGTATGTTGGGATGAAGAAGGTCTCAGTTTGATTGTGGGTCCAGATTTGGTTAAGCAGACAGTTGACAAGATTCAGGTATTTAAGCAGAGTATGAGAGCAGCACAGGACCGACAGAAGAGTTATGCTGATAAGCATCGTTGTGAGATGGAGTACCAAGTGGGAGAAAGAGTTTTCCTTCGAGTAGCACCTTGGAAGGGTGTTATCAGATTCGGGAAAAGAGGAAAGCTGAGTCCCAGGTACATCGGACCATATGAGATTGTGGAAAGGGTTGGACCCTTGGCGTACTGATTATCCTTACCGGAGGAGTTGTCCCGAATTCATAATGTGTTTCATGTTTCCATGTTGAGAAGGTACAGATCTGATCCGAGTCATATGGTTACTACAGCAGATGTTGAGGTCGCAGAAGATCTTACGTATACAGAATTGCCAGAGCAGATCCTTGCTCGAGAGGTCAGACAATTGAGGAACCGAGTCATTCCTATGGTAAAGGTTAAGTGGAGCAAGCACTCTGTGAACGAGTCTACATGGGAAGTCGAGGAGCATATACGTTCTCAGTATCCGCACCTGTTCACGGCATCGGAGTGAATTTCGAGGACGAAATATTTTTCAGGTGGGTAGGCTGTAACAGCCCGGGTAATTTTTACGTTTTTACTGGTGCCGTAATAATTTATTTTACAGTAATTTACCATTAAAAATTAATCTTGGGTAATTAATTTATGGTAATTTGTGCATCGAATTTCAAAACAGAGTCCTGTCCCACGCTCGGGATTTTTCTGCAGATTTTCCGGACCAAATTGAAATTTTTCGGGTCCAGAAATCTTCAGAAAAGTCGGGACTAACCCCGAGTTATCGGGCCAGAAATAAACTCAAGGGGGTACATTAGTTATTTTCTGGTCCGGACAGAACCCGCCTCACATGCTGCACAGTGTGGAGGCTGCAGCCGCCATTCACTGTGAGGCATGAGAACTGCCAGTACTCTGCCCGTGCTATACCAGTGTTCTGCATGATTGCCTTTTGTCGTGTTTCTTATTCTTTTTTCTCCTTCTTCGCAGTGCATCATCACCACCATTTCTTTCTGCTCAGTACCCCTTCCTCATCTTCTGCAACAAAAAAATTACACCTGCAAGCTCTGCAACACACTGCCCAACATCTCTTCCGTCTCTTCCTCTGCGGAAATTCAAAACCAGCACAAAACCTATACCAGAAAATAATAAAATAACAAACACCACACACCTCAACCATTCAGGCACTGCCACGTCATCGTCACCTTCCTCTCCTCCCACGGTTACTGTTCATGAGGGAGTGAACCGAGCCACCTCTCGCTCCACCACCCACACCGTCGCCTTCTCCTCTCGGTCGCCATCTTGAGGAACCAATCGCCGTCCGCCCTCGTCGCTCGACGCGCCGGAAACAGCCGAGGACCCGACGGCCATTTCGCTTGGACCCGCCGCCACCTGCGTTCTCTTCACCGCAACAAGCCATCGACGACGCTTCCCCGCGTCCCCTCAAAGTCGCCTGCAACTCCTACAGCCGTCGCGATGCCGATCCGTGCCGCCGTTCTCGCGCCGTCGCCTCGCCTGCCGCCGAACCCGCGTGGATCCGGATTGTAGGTGAGCAGACCCATTTTGTGTGGGTATGACCCGGTCTCATGTGGGTCAACCCGGACGGACCTTAGGGCTGGGCCTGGGCTTAGGACCTACCTTGGGCTGCTGACTTGCAGGTTGGGTCTGGGCTCTGCATCTGGGCCTGGGCTGACCTGCTGGGTTGAGTTCCAAGGGTTGGGCCTAGCTATTGGCCCAGTCCGGTTAATTAAAAAAAAAAGAGGGAAATCTATGGAAATAAATAAAAATTCTGAAAAAGGGAATTAATTGGAAAAATAATTATATAATAGAAAAATAATTTTGGGAAATAAGTATGATACTGGAATAGCTTGGAAAATAAAAATAGTTGGTAGAAATAATATTTTTGGGGAAAATATGCTATATATGGGATAATAACTATTATGAAGAATAATTTTGGAAAGGGTATTATCAAGGTAGTAAAATACCGGAATAATATCCGGGTATAGGTATAAGTATAGTATTATTTTAGACACTGGAAACAAATGGTGAATTATGATGATAACAGAAAATTAACCCGAGGCAGTAACCGGGACGAGTTAGTATTTACTTCTTTTTGGTATACAGTAGTAGCACGACATTTGCATATCACTTATGTGTGCATATTATTTGTTTGATATAGGAGTTGATAACGAGCAAATACCTGAGGAACCGGACTTGGAGTCTTTGGGGCATTTCCAAACTTGATAGTCGGCTAAGGTGAGGATGGATAACCCTTGATATGTGCCCGTAATACTGTGTATGACTTGTTGTTTGATTGAACTACTGAGATGATTATTGTTGGCTGCTTGACTGCTATGATATTGTTGCTGTTGTTGGTTAGCTGTGTTATTGATTTGTGAAATCTGTGCTGTGATTAATGTTGAACTGATAATTGAGAATAATTAGTGATATGAGATTGTTGTTGGTTGGGTCTGAGGATAATCTGAAATAAAGGAAAGATGGTTAAATGAGGAAAGAGTAATGGAATTCGACTGAATTTGAGACGGTGATATCATTGTCACGTGGAAAGTAGTGGTACGACTAGATGGTTAGAGGCTAGTTCTGTGGTGTCATGGCCGGTTTGGTTTGGTTGTTGGGGCTGTTGATCCCGGATGATATTGATGTTGGGATGTTGATCCCGGATTTGTTGATATTGGGATGTTGATCTCGGATTGTGTTTTGGCCTGGCTTCCGGAATTAGTTAATAACTAGGTACGACCCTAGCTTGTCCAGTGACGGGGCCCGTAAGATAAAATTGGTAATAATAATAAACATTCTTTTTGGTCTTGGCTCAGTTATGTTTTAGTAAAAAAATTCTTCTGTTGTATTGTCTGTGTTTGCTTCGAAAGTATTATGGTTGACTATATATCACTGTTTATCCTTCGTCGGTGAGCACTTCGGACTCACCCCTCGCCTGCGGGGTTTCATCCCGTAGGTCTAGTTGTTTCGTAGTTCAGGTACGACGTTCGATAGCTGCTGCTTTCTTCTCCACCTGACTTCGGATCCATGCCTCAGTTGTGTGTGCAATTAAGTCTTCCACTGCAGGGCTGTTTATGTTGCTGTGTTGCTGCTATCCTTTATTGCTTTGATATTGTCTATTTGAACTAAGCTGCTGTTGTTGAGTGACATGAGTGGATTGAATAATGGTCCCCTGGTATGGGCGACAGTTGTAATATATTCAGTGTGCTGATGTATTTGATTTACTGTGTAGTATTTTACTGTGATGTACTGCCTGAGCTGTTAATATGAATAGTTCCGGCACGTGTTTACTGTGACCGGTAAATACGGGTCGGGGCGCTTCAGGAGGGCTACAAGAGGTAATCCTAATCCCTTTTTGTCTGACCAATTATTGTTGAGATATTGATGTTGATGATGATGTGATTGTTGTGATGCCATGTCAAGAACTACGTGGGCTTTGAACCCGGTCGCCGGGGTACGTAGGTGGTTTCTAGTGGTGGAAACTCAAGCCAAATCTTCTTCTTCTCCCCTTCTCTCTATTTTCCACACATGCACACTTGCACCAGGCACACTTGCATTTTATAATTGCACATAGTCTCGACCCAACATGGATGGGTGCCTAACATCTTCCCATCTGTGATGAACCCCCGATCCCATGACTTTGGTTCGCTACGACCATGTAGCCTAAAGGAGTCACACTATGGTTTTTCCCAAGTTTTGTTCTTAGTAAAATTTGGGTGGCGACTCCAATGTTATGGGATTGACCCGACGAAGAAGGTGAAAGGATTAGTTGAACAGGCCCAAGTGATTTTAGGTCAAGTATTCACAGTTAGCGACTCCGCTGGGGAAGTAGTGGGTTCAAGAGACTTTGTGCAATTGTGGAATTTCGTGTGCCTTTTACTTGTCATCATAAGTGCCTTGCATTCGTGACAATTGATGTGAACCCTTTACCGTAAGAGGGCGAGGGAATCGAAATCTGCTACATGCTTTCTTTAAGCGATTGTGGTTTGAGTGAACCCGTTTCTCACTGCTTAGCAATGATGGGGATTAATTGGCCTTGGACCTCACGCGATATCCTTTATCACATGTGAGTAGGTCAGCCTATTCCCTAGCGGCAATCTTTTGGCCCCCAACCAGCTGCATACCCTGTGCATCTCATGCATTTTGAATCAATAAGTGGTACGTGTATTTGGGTGATTATTATTGTGAATTCAAGTAAGTGTAAATAGAGTGTCCTCTTTCATTTGTACATACCTAAAAAGAAAACCAACAAAAAAAAACATGTGAGTCAAGAAGCCTCTGGGGTACCGTGAACCCTGACACCTGTGATCCAAATACTACGGCAAGATGAGTGTGGACAACGTTGCTAAGACCAATGTGGCTGAGGAATCCTTGGATCTGCTGAAAGATTTGAATGTCAGAGATGCACTATTGGCCATGAAGAAAGGGAAGATGGTGTCCCCTGGGAGTGATGGGGGACAAGGCTCGAAATCAGGCATTGAAAATAATGTGGTGGTCATCCAAGATGATGACTTGGTGACACAGGAATCCAAAGGAGATGGGGAGAGGCTTAGAAGAGTGGAAGAACTGTTGAAAGCCATTAAGAGTAAAAAGAATGATTGGAACTTGAAACGTCTATCTTTATTCCCTGAAGCCCACCTTCCTGAAAAGTTTAAGATGCCGGACATCGAGAAATTCAATGGAATGGGATGCCCAAGAATTCATCTGAAGATCTATGTTAGGATGCTGCAACCTATGGGGATTGGGCCCGACTTGATGGCCCAGGTGTTTCAATGGACTTTATCAGGAGCAGCCCTAAAGTGGTTCATGAATTTGGATGAGAGCAAGGTGAGCAAGTGGGATGACATCTGTAAAGAGTTCTTGAACCAATACAGCTACAACACCGAAGTGGAGGTGACCAAGAGGGATCTTGAGACGACTAAGCAAGAAGCCCAAGAGACGTTCTCAGCCTTTATCACAAGGTGGCATAAAAAGGCGTCTTTAATGGTGAATCGACCCCCACAAGAGGAGCAAGTGCAAATGGTGATCAAGAATCTTCAACCAATGTATTATGATCGTATGGTTGGCAATTATTATGCTGATTTCAAAGCCCTCATTAGGGCAAAGACACAGTTGGAGGATGCAATTGCTTCCGGCGAGATCAAAGTAGCAGTAGACACTACTACCCCTAGGCAGAACTTCAGCTCAGCACAAGGAAACAAGTCCGTTGAAGTAAATCACATGACTAACCATGCACCGACAAGTTGGGTCAAGATTTAGGGAATTCACCCCTCTTCCTATGTCTTTAGGAAAGATGTTCAAGAAATGCATAGAGGTAAACTTGTTGCAGCCTTTGGAGCCGAAACCTGGGTTTTTTATTAGAGGGGAGCGGAATAAGTTTTGGTGCACATAGTCTCGACCCTACACGGATGGGTGCCTAACACCTTCCCATATGTGACGAACCCCCGATCCCATAACTTTGGTTCACCATGACCATGTAGCCTAAAGGAGTCATATTAAGGTTTTTTCCCAAGTTTTGTCCTTAATAAAACTTGGGTGGCGACTCCAATGTTATGGGATTGACCCGAGAAAGAAGGTGAAAGGATTAGGTGAATAGGCCCAAGTGATTTTGGGTCGAGTATTCACAGTTGGCGACTCCACTGGGGAAGTAGTGGGTTCAAGAGACTTTGTGCATCTGTTGAAATCTTGTGTGCCTTTTACTTTTCATCATAAGTGCCTTGCATTCATGACAATTGATGTGAAGCGTTTACCTTAAGAGGGTGAGGGAATCCAAATCCGCTACATGCTTTCCTTAAGTGATAGTGGTTTCAGTGAACCAGTTTCTCGATGCTTAGCAATGATGCGGATGAATTGGCCTGGGACCTCACGCGATATCCTTTATCACATGTGAGTAGGTCAGCTATTCCCTAGCGACAATTTTTTGGCCCCCAACCAGCTGCATACCCTAAGCATCTCATGCATTATGAATCAATAAGTGATATGAGCATTTGAGTGATTAATTATAGTAAATTCAAGTAAGTGTAAATAGTTTTGCCCCTCATTCTCGCATACCCCAAAACCCAATGAGGTAGTATATACCGGGAAGTCTATGGGATACCGAGCCTCTGATCCCCATGCTTCAAATGCTAGGGCAAGATGAGTGAGGACAACGGTGCTAAAGTGGCTGAGGAATCCATGGACCTCTTGAAAGATCCGATGGTTAGAGATGCGCTGTTGGCATCACAGAAGGGGAAGATGGTGTCCCCTGGGAGTGATGGGGGACAAGTGTCGAAGTCAGGCGATGAGAGCAAGGTGGTGGTCATCCAAGATGAAGACTCATCGACACAAGAATCCAAGGGGGAAGAGGAAAGGCTTAAGAGAATGGAAGAGTTATTGAAGGCCATGAAAAGAAAAGAAGATGACTGGAATTTAGACCGTTTGTCCCTGTTCCCCGGTGCTCGGCTACCCGAAAAGTTCAAGATGCCTGATATTGAAAAGTTCAACGGAATGGGATGCCCTACAACCCACCTAAAGATCTATGTGAGGATGTTGCAACCTATGGGAATTGGACCAGAGCTGATAGTTCAACTATTCCAAAGGACTTTATCGGGAGCGACCTTGAAATGGTTCATGACCTTGGATGAAAGCAAGGTGAGCAAGTGGGATGATATCTGTAAGGTGTTTATAAATCAGTACAGTTACAATACCGAAGTAGATGTAACCAACAGGGATCTTGAGACAACTAAGCAGGAGGCCCAGGAGACCTTTTCTGCCTATATCTCGAGATGGCACAGTAAAGCATCATTGATGGTAAGTAGGCCCACTGAAGAGGACCAAGTGCAAATGGTGATCAAGAATCTTCAACCAGCTTATTATGATCGCATGGTCGGAAACTATCATCCAAACTTCAAGGCTCTTATCAGAGCTGGGATATAATTGGAAGATGCTATCAGCTGTGGGAAAATCAAGCTCTCTGTGGACGCTCTCACGCCCAGAAGGAACTTTAATGTGTCTCAAGGGAAAAGATCTGCTGTGCTAAACCGTGTTACCATCCAGGCGCTATTATAGATCGGATCAAAGCCCAGGAACTTTACTCCTCTCCCTATGTCCTTGGGAAAGATGCTCAAAAAGTGTATGGAGAAAGGTTTTTGGACCCAAGGCCCGATTCGCCCCTCAAGGGATACCGTAATAAGTTCATTGAATTCCACTAGATGGCTGGACATATTACCGATCATTGTTCCCGACTCCGCCATGAGATCCAGGACATGATAGAGAGGAATGAAATAATCCTGCCTGAGTACGAATACTTGGTGCTTGACCTTAGTGAGTATGTGGATTCAGATGAGGAAGTTGATGTCATCACTAGATCTGGGAGGATAGCAAGGAGAGCTCCTCTCCGTTTAGACGAACCTGAAGAAGCAACGGATCCTGAAGAAGATGTGATAGTTAAACAACTAAAGAAGACTCAAGCAAACATCTCGAACTGGGGTCTGCTGATGGCTTCACGCCCACGTCGAGAGAAGGTCCTTCAAACCTTAAACAAGGCCCATGTTCCTATCGACACTGCACTAGAAACATTGGCCAACATGATAGTCTCCGTGGAAACCGATAATCAAATATCCTTTTTTGATAAGGATTTGCGCCTGGACAGGGGAGTTCATGTTGAAGCATTGTACATCACCATCCAGGTCAAAGACAACCATGTACCATTGGTCTTGATAGACAACAGATCGGCTTTGAATGTATGCCCTCTGAAAACTACAAGCTTGTTGGGATTTGGGGCCACAGATTTCTTGCCATCTCGAACAATGGTCAGGGCATATGATAACGCTCGAAGAGAAGTCTTAGGGATGATAAAGCTAGAAGTAACCATCGGACCTGCTCCTTTTGTGATAGAATTCTAAGTGCTGGACATCACGTCCAGCTTTAACTTACTTCTTGGGAGACCCTGGTTGTATCAAGCTCGAGCTGTGACATCCACTTTACATCAAATACTGCGGTTTCCTTACCAAGGAGGGGTAGTCACTATCAAAGGGGAAACTACCGAGAAGAATATCAAGCCAGTATTTGGAACTGAAGGAGATGGGGAAGTATTTTTGTCGGGTTTTGTCTTTGAGTCCGTCGAAGCTATAATGACAGACAAACTGGTCTGTAAGCCCCCTCATTACTACCCTTTTGGTAATGTGGCGGTCATAGGGATCATGGGAAAGATGAAGAATTTCCCAATCATGGTTCTAGGGAAGAAACAACAAGGGATGTTAGAAGTTCCTCGGGTTCATACCGCTAAACCACCCTTTGGTTTGGGATATGTCCCAACTGAGACAGAGATCGAGAGGCAGAAGGAAAAAAACCAAACAAGGGCATTGGCTCGAAAGAAGAAGCAAGAATGGGACTTTTTAATGTCTCCCTATTTCAAGACATTGAATGGCTACTTTGTGAAGGAGGGAGAAGACTTTCCTTTCTGTGGGTTCTCAAAAACATGGGTGTGCACCATCACGAAGATTAAGAAACCAGAATTTTAGTTGTTCTTCGACTGTTATCCGGAGGAGGAAGAAGAGGTAGGAGTAAAAAGGAAGAAGCTGAGAATGGAGAGGACGAAGACTNGGGGGGGGGGGGGGGGGGGGGGGGGGGGTTCGGTCGATAAGGGCAAGTTGTTTTGTTGTTCTCTTTTCAATAAATAAAAAGGCACTCTTTTTTTCTTTTTATATTGATGACCATCTTGGGAAGTATTTTTCATGCATGCATAACACGTGTGGACATGGTGAGTCGAACAAGCTCCCTAAAAATCTGTAATGGTTAATCCAAGGACTAATACTAATAAGGGAAATGATAATATTGACAAGGACCTCAAGAACTCCAAAAAGTAAAAGGGGATCAAGGCTTAATCCGATGAAAACATCAAAGTTCTAAGGAACCAGGCAACCAAAGGTTTTGGAAAGCATCCAATGGGTGGAACCATCGAAGAGAACCTAGCGAAGGTCTTGCAGTACACGATCGCCAAAGAGAGAGGAGTCTTTGGAAAAGACAACAAATGCCAGACTATAAAAGAACTACGTGAACCTGATTTCATGAGCCATAAAAAAAAAGAAGAAAAAAAAAAGAAAGAGGAAAGAGAAAAAGAAAAGAAAAGAAAAGAAAAATGAGCCATGAATACGTAGGAAGCCCCGACTAGGGTCCGGTTCCACTCTTATTAGCAATAGTCCAAAGATTGACAAAAGATAAAGGGAGTTTGTTCACTCATTTATTCGCATACATTATGCATGTAGAAGGATAGTTGTTTAAGATAGGATTCAATTCTTTCTGTTCCTTTTGCGACTCACTTCGGCACCCCCACCCTTGGTTTTCTTAGTAGAATGTTCAAACCCGGGCGGTGCAGACCCTTCCAAGAATGTTTCTTTAGCAAGGCGCAAAGATCCCTCTGAAGCAGCCACATCTCTCTTCAACCATTCTAAGTAGGGCATAGGAGGATGAATCTCAAGGTGACCACCGGTTGATTCTCTTGAAGGCAAAGCCCAACCTCCCCTGACAACTTTCAGAGTAGCAGCTTTCATAGGACCAGTGTCTGGAATAAAAATATCAGAGGGAACTGTTTGGCTTATGCAAAATTGCCCTAATTTCCTCCTTGGACGATAATATGTAGACCTTTCCACACCTGGGAGTATGAACCAATCATTGCACAGAGTACGGATGACCACCTCCTGCATCCCCAGCCACCGGCAGAACCAGGTGATTTGTTCAGCCTTGAGATCCTTCATATAAATGACCCAGTCTCGAATAGTGTTGAAAGAGATTAAGTGACCACGACGAACATAGTTTGAGGGATCAGTTTGGGAACGTTCAATCAATCTAAGGTGCTCGCATAACCACATCTACAGGAAGAGAGGAAGTCATTATAACAAAAAAGGGAAGGTGAAAAGAATGATAATCAAAGAAAAGGGAGTAAAGTATATGCACCTGGAGTAGAAGAGGAGAGCCAGCCAATGGGGCACGGTGATCGTCGGCCAGCGCATCCAAACAGTTGAGGGTCTCGCCCAATATGATAGGGACTAGGCTCTTTTCATCAAAAAGTCTAGCCACCAGCGCACCAATCCGAAGAGGGCAAACACCAGGGGACCCCACCAGTAAGAACTCACGTGTCATCATAAGGGCAAGGGCATGATTGCTTTCCTTCCTCCAGTTGAAATTCTCCTCGAGGTGTTGTCGTGAGCTGCCTAGGAAGTATTGGTCAATAATCTTGGTTAGCTATAGATGATCATTCTGATTCATCAAAAAGTTGATCTGGCCTTCAGTTAGAAAGAGGAATTTGCTAACTTCCTTCAGGACAGCATCGTCAAGAGAAACCATAGCAACACCCATTATGAATTTGGCATTCAAGAAGGCGTTGAACTCATCAACAGTGGGACATAGCTCCATCATGTCTTGGCCAAAGCGGAACACACGGCGACTCTTGTCCCAGAACTTGGCGGCAACACGAATCAGACTCTCCTCTATCACCATACCACGAAGCTTGAACAATCTGGACAAGCCCAATACCGAAAAGTCTATACAGCACTCAAAGGGAACACTCGTCATCCACCGAAGCACTTTGGCATGATAATTCTCACTCATAGTTGCCCTAGACGTATTTGAGTTATGTTATAACGAATTATGGAGATCTTTAGGCACCCAAGAGGCTATTTATATTATTTTAGGTCGGTGGGATTCGTGAAAACCCTAAAGCCCAAGCCCGAAGATCGAAAAGGAAATTCCAGGAGGCCACGACCGCCACCGCCGGCGGTTATGTCGTGAAGACCGCCACTGCCGGCGGTCATTAGTGCAAGACCACCGGAAGGAGGCGGTCATCCGCTCACATGGCCGCCGGGCAGACAGGTTGGGCCCGCTTGGAAAACTCCGAAAAAATTCAAAAATTGGGAGAAGAGAGAGAAAGACTAGGGGAGATAAATTAAAAGAAAAGAGAGAAGAAAAGGGAGAAGGTATGCCCGATTACTAGGATCAAATTGTTCACTAAGATAAGGGGCATCTATTAACACTTACTTGCATTTATAATAAAAAATGTTTTATGCGCGCATAACTTATCAGGCTTTTATGCATACCAGGGGCACGGCATCCCCACTTACGATTCTCAAGGGTACAACAAACCCTTTTTACACTTAATAATAGGCTGAAACACCTGAGGAGAACCGATACTAAACCCGTTTCTAAAATCATGGCGGGATACTAGGGGCATCACACCCCACTTCTAATCTGCATGCCTCAGAGGGCATGAGATGGGATCCAGACGACCGTGAGGTAGTACCCTGTTGAAAACCAAACAGACAAGGAAAGAACTTAAAACGTCCAAAGGTGAGATACCCAGGATGAGTTAACCATGAGTGAAAAACTGGAACCCAATTCCTGCAAACTAAGAGACGAGAGAGGAGAGTTAAACCACGAAGTGGAACCTTCCCAATGAGAGATGTAGGGGCATGTGATGCCCAAGGCATAGGTAACATAGTCGCGAAGCGACATCTTAGACAATGATAGGGGCATGAGATGCCTAGAGACTAGATAGCCAAACCGTGGAATGTTTTTGACGAAAATCAGATGGCGCAGTCAGTCGTGATGAGATGTTTTCTGGGACTTGGTATGAGATGATTCGCAAGTCTAAACCCAGCTGACAAGGATGGGAGTATTCCTTGTTGATAACCTGATAGATGAGATGATTCTATCACCTCGGGATGAGATGATTTCCAAGACTTGGGATAAGACGATTCCCAAGTCGAAACCCAACTGACAAGGATGGGAGTATTCCTTGTTGATAACCTGATAGATGAGATGATTCTAACACCTCGGGATGAGATGATTCCCGGGACTTGGGATGAGATGATTCCCAAGTCGAAACCCAGCTGACAAGGATGGGAGTATTCCTTGTTGATAACCTGATAGATGAGATGATTTTATCACCTCGGGACGAGATGATTCCTGAGACTTGGGATAAGATGATTCCCAAGTCAAAACCCAGCTGACAAGGATGGGAGTATTCTTTGTCGACAACCCGATAGATGAGATGATTCTATCACTTCGGGATAAGATGATTTCCGAGACTTGGGATGAGATGATTCCTAAGTCGAAACCCAGCTTACAAGGATGGGAGTATTCCTTATCGACAACCCGATAGATGAGATGATTCTATCACCTCGGGATGAGATGATTCCCGAGACCTGAGAAGAGAAGATTCCTAGAATCCGAGGGCCCGTCCCTTAAAACTTCTGGATGAGAAGATTCCTGAAGAGGAGCATGGGATGCTCCAAAACTTGTCACACATCACACATTCATCATTCAAATTTGGTGGTTCCTATCTTACGTTGTTTCGTCCTTGGTTCCTAAGGACGCATCAACGAGGGGCATCTGTGAACAACCAAATTTGACCCACGAATATTTTGCTAAAAATTAGATTCCAAACATGCTTAACTTGAGGTTAAAAAGATGATTTGGTTTTAAGTCGAGGCATGATAAGAATTTAATTTAGTAAAATTAAGGTACATTCCATTGCTTGGGCTCTTTTAGTTGTTTTTAATCTAATTATATGATGATTCATCTTTTTTGGGTTAGGAATGGGTTTAAGGGTCCAAGTAAATGGATTCTTCAGAGTTTACCCAGCCCATTAACACATTTCTTGCAGATTAATTTTAGCTCTGATTTTCGTGGAAAATCAGAGTTAAATCATCATTTATGTAGAAATGTTGTTTTTGGCATGATTTAGTACGAAATAGGTATTAAGGTGTAATTAATCTGTTATGGAATAATTTAGAGGGAGTGTTAATCAAGTAATGGAGTGATCCTGGGTTGATTGGGGGTTAATTACGTGGTAGGATCAAATCAGGAATGAATTAGGGGGATTGGTGGTCCGAAAATGGAAAGAAAGGGTGACACGCGGGGCAACTGGCGGTCCTCTCGCGACGACCGCCAGGTGCTGGCGGGCATCCACCCAAGACCGTCGGCACTGGCGGTCAAGCAGTGGATGACCGCTGGCAGCGGCGGTCATGTCCTCCCAGATTCGCCCAAATCTCTGATTTTGTT
The DNA here is from genome assembly GCA_028386065.3 of Turnera subulata. Classification (NCBI taxonomy): domain Eukaryota; kingdom Viridiplantae; phylum Streptophyta; class Magnoliopsida; order Malpighiales; family Passifloraceae; genus Turnera; species Turnera subulata. Next base: position 64,332 of record JAKUCV010002934.1, read on the forward strand.
TCTAATTTCGATCCTACGCGGTTTTGGACCAGATTTTTGGGCATAATCTTCACCATTAAGCAGGTCCACGCCCCTAGGCTTCCCAGAGCACTATATGTAAGTATCCGGGCATGCAAATTGACAATACAGTGCAATAACATACGCAGCGGAAAAACCGGATACACATGGAGGATCCAAGTGAAGGGTAGCTAAACCGAATAACAATTTTTACGTACTTGAATCGGTTGAGGTTTTTCACCCAACCGTAGGGACAAATCAGCAAGAGCCGGACAGAAATCCCGCCCCTCTACGGTATCCACACGAACCATGATAACTAGTTGGAATCGTTACACGATTAGCAACCCGAGCACTCCTTAACTTATGTGCTAGCAGCAGGTTTCCGGGAGCTTGTGTTTGTGGTGTTTTTCTTATTTCTCAAAGAAGGACGTGTGTAACCTGAAAAACTCTAAGCTCTCAAGTCACTCAAGCTCTAAAAAATCAGACTCAAAGTAATGAATCAACAAGGCATAATCAGATTATGCTTAGTCTAATCCCACTCACAAAAGCAAGGGACAAAGTGGCCAACACCTTTGGCCAACATGATTAGCTTTTAGCTAATTATGTCTCTACTAACTCTTGGTGGAATTACACATCACATGGCACTAATTATGGTTCAATAAATCAGACATTTAGTGAACAAAACCAGCCCAAAACGACCCTGGCCCAACCACGGTACAACCACGGTCCAACTATGGTTCAACCACACCTGGTCGAACCATGGTCCAACCACGGTTCAACCACCTGCTCGAATCAACGATTCTAAGTGTGTGACCCTGTAGGAACTTGTACCGTCCGACAATAATCGTAAACTCATTTACAATTATAAGCAAAGAGCGGCGTCAAGCAACACATCATTGCTACCCGAACGACAAGATCAGTACTGATTCAATATGCCTCGTAAGCATGTCATCGTCCCTTCGTCCCATTATCAAGATTAAACACGAGACATGGATTATATCAATCTCGCATATGTTTAATCTCGGTTTCTTGATCCCCGAGCTAACTGTGTAAAACGGATATTAATGATATCACCATATCATAATCCGAGCACGGCCGTGCATTTACAGTTCAACTCTATCAAGAAACCAACCAATAATATACCCGTTATATGGGTTGGACGAATCCCCTCTGGATCATACAAAACCCACTACACATTTATCATATACCTAATGATTATTCTAAGTCTACTCATTTACGAAATAGCCAAGAGTAATATCAAAGTATACGACTCATATGTTGGGAACCTTGATGATCACAGGTCTAAGGACAATACATATAAGAACCGCTAATGACAATTATATAACGTTCCATGTAGCGTTCTTATGTGGGTCGGTCCAGTCCACAAGTTCTCTAACTTGTACCCGTATGTAGAATTCATATCACATATAATTCTCAACATACGCTAGTCTTAATTTATTATTACAACCCATCCATAATAGTAATCAACTAGGGACATTTTAGAATATATAAATATTCTAGGATTAGAAATATGTGCAAGTGTTTATCTCATAAACGATATTTATTGGAATAACCTTAATGTGGATACATGATTACAAATAAACATCCATTGAATGGCTTTTGGGCATATTACACTAACAATCTCCCACTTGCGCTAAAGCCAATCATACATGTATCTAATACCAATGGACGCAGCATGACCATCGTGCTTCTACTGTGTGAGCGACTTAGTCAACGGATCTGCTACATTGTTCTCAGATGGAACTCTGCACAGTCTGACATCGCCTCTATCTATGATCTCTCTAATAAGATGATAGCGTCGGAGAATATGTTTGGATCTCTGGTGGTATCTAGGTTCCTGAGCCTGTGCGATTGTTCCATTGTTATCACAATAGAGCTCAATCGGACTCTCAATGCTCGGAACTACCCCAAGTTCAGTTACGAACTTCTAGATCCAAACAGCCTCTTTCGCCGCATCTGAGGTATCAATGTACTCAGCCTTGGTTGTAGAATCAGCAACTGTCTCTTACTTTGAACTCTTCCAGCTTACAGCACCACCTCCAAGACAAAACACATAACCTGACTGCGATCTAAAATCATCCCTATCGGTTTGAAAGCTAGCATCTCTGTAGCCCTTTACAACAAGCTCATCCACGCTTCCGTAAACCAGGAATGCATCCTTAGTCCTTCTCAAGTACTTAAGGATGTTCTTAACTGTTGTGCAGTGACTCTCACCGGGATCAGCTTGGTATCTGCTTGTGACACTCAAAGCAAAAGCGACATCCGGTCGAGTACACAGCATGGCATACATGATAGATCCTATTGCAGAAGCATAAGGAATCTTACTCATCCGCTCTCTCTCCTTAGTCGTACTAGGACATTGATTCTTTGAGAGAGCTACGCCATGTGACAAGGGCAAGAATCCTTTCTTGGAATCTTGCATACTAAACCTCTTTAGTACCTTATTAATATATGTACTCTGACTTAGCCCGAGAAGCCTCTTGGATCTATCTCTATAGATTTTTATACCTAATACATAGGTAGCTTCTCCTAAGTCCTTCATCGAGAAATTTTTCCCTAACCAAGCCTTTACAGACTGTAGTGTCGGAATGCCATTCCCAATGAGTAGGATGTCGTAAACATACAACAACAAGAAAACAATAATGCTCCCACTAACCTTCTTGTAAACACATGGTTCATCTTCGTTCTTAATGAAACCAAACTCTTTGATCACTTCATTAAAACGAAGATTCCAACTCCTAGAAGCTTGCTTCAATCCATAAATGGATCTTTGCAACTTGCATACCATATTGGCATTATCTGGATCGACAAAACCTTCAGGTTGTGTCATGTACACATCATCTAAAAGATTTCCGTTAAGGAAAGCTGTTTTGACATCCATTTATAGGTAATCACATTACCATCCATGTCGGTGTTTTTCTTAAAGACCCACTTGCACCCTATGGGTTTTACCCCTTTAGGTGGATCAACCAAGGTCCATACCTTGTTTTGATACATGGATTCCATTTCCGAATTCATGCCTTCCAGCCACTTCTTAGAGTCCGGACCCGTAATAGCTTGCTGATAGGAAGTGGGCTCATCCTCTTCTGTGAGCATCACGTCTCCAGTATGAGTCATAAGAATTCCATATCTCTCAGGCTCATGCCGAATCCTATCCGATCTACGCGGTCTATGTGTTACAGACACAGGATTCTCATCCACAACATCTTGTGGTTCCTATCCTTGTTCCTTCTCAGCCTCAATATCTCGAACTTCTTCGAGTTCTATTTTCCTCCCACTGATTCTTCTAGAAATAAATTCTCTTTCTAGAAAAATAGCAGTCCGAGCAACAAACACTTTGTGCTCGGTGGGATTGTAGAAATAATTAGTTTCCTTAGGATATCCTACAAAGAGGCACTTGTCGGATTTAGGGCCGAGTTTATCTGATGCTTCACGTCTTACGTAAGCCTCACAACCCCAAATTCTCATAAAAGACAAATTGGGATGCCTCCCAGTCCATATCTCATATGGTGTCTTTTCGACGGATTTAGATAGAACACGGTTAAGTGTAAATGCAACACTCAATAATGCATGTCCCCAAAATAAAGAAGGAAGGTCAGCTTGACTCATCATCGAACGAACCATGTCTAACAAGGTTCTATTCCTCCTTTCTGATACACCATTCCATTGAGGCGTACCCGGTGGAGTGAGTTGTGATACTATACCACACTCCTTTAGATGATCAAGAAATTCTCGGCCTAAGTATTCACCTCCTCGATCTGATCGAAGCATTTTAATACTCTTTCCGAGTTGATTTTGTACTTCATTCTTGAATTCTTTGAACTTTTCAAAGGATTCTGACTTGTGTCTCATTAGATACACATAGCCATACCTACTGAAATCGTCAGTAAATGTAATGAAGTATTGGAATCCACCTCTAGCATGTGTCGACATCGGTCCTCATACATCACTATGTATAAGACCTAACAAGTCCGAAGCTCTTTCACCTTTACCGGTAAAAGGAGCCTTCGTCATCTTGCCTAACAAACATGACTCACATGTCTCAAATGATTCAAAATCAAATGCGTCTAAAAGTCCATCTTTATGGAGTTTAGATATACGAGTCTCGTTTATATGGCCCAATCGACAATGCCAAAGATAGGTTTTATTAGAATCATTCATTCTAACCTTCTTCGTATTAACGTTATAGATTGTGGTTTCAAGGTTTAGAACATACAAACCATTGCTTAAATATGCACCACCATAATAAATAACATTGAAATAAATAGAAAAACAATTGTTCTTTATTACAATTGAAAAACCTTTCTTGTCCAGACAAGAGACAAAAATCAAATTCCTGCTTATAGTAGGTACATAATAGCAATCATCAAGTTCCAAAACCAAACCACTCGGTAAAGATAGATGGTAAGTCCCTACGGCTAATGCAGCAACTCTTGCTCCATTTCCAACGCGCAGGTCTATCTCTCCCTTTGTTAATCTTCTACTCTTTCTCAGTTCCTGCACATTTACACAAATGTGAGAACCACATCCGGTATCTAATACCCATGGTGTAGAGATAGAGATATTAGCTTCTATAACAAAAATACCTGAAGTGGAAGTCTTACTTCCCTTCTGTTTCTTCACCTCTTCAAAGTAAACAGGGCAGTTCCGTTTCCAATGGCCAGGTTTGTTGCAATGGAAATATTGTCCTTCCTTTGCAATACCACCTTTGGGTTTCAGCATATGGGAACAAGAAGATGCTCATGCACCAAACTTTTTGGCACATTTCTTCTTCTTGTAAAACTTGGCTTTACCCTTTCCTTTGCCTTTTCCAACCACCAAAATGTTGTTGGATTTGTTTGCCTTCATTTGTTGCTCAACTGTTCCTAACATGTTAAGCAACTCAGACAAGGATTTGTCAAGATGATTCATATTGAAATTCATGACAAATTGGCTGTAACTATCCGGCAACGATTACAGGACTAGATCAACAGCCAACTCCTTTTGCAAAGGAAAACCTAGACCCTCAAGGCTCTCAATGTATCCAATCATTTTGAGCACATGAGGTCTCACCAGTGATGACTCAGCCATCTTACATTAGAACAATGCCTTAGAGGTCTCATACCTCTCATGCCTTGCTTGCTCTTCAAAAAGCATTTTCAGATGTTCGATCATATCGAACGCACCCAAGGTCTCATGTTGCTTCTGAAGCTCAGAGTCCATGTTAACAAGCATAAGGCATGCAACATCCAATGCATCATCAACATGCTTCTTGTAAGCTTCTCTTTCCGCCCTAGAAGCATTAGGAGCCAGTTCATTTGGAACTTGCCCTTCAAGGACATACAACTTCTTTTCTTGTTTGAGGACTATCCTCAAGTTGCGATACCAATTTAGGAAGTTATTCCTATTCAACTTTTCCTTCTCAAGGACAGATCGCAGTGACATTGTGCTAGTGTTTTGTGCCATGGAAATTCTATAACAATGATCAACTCACACAAATAAGAGTCATGCATACAAAATCATTTAACAAGGAATTCTATTAAATGATGCTCCTACTATATAAATCAAGACAATCATATAAGTAGGCCAAGATCCATATTTCACTACTAGATAAGTCAGCTTTGGTTGATCGCTTACTTCATAGTTATTTAGGTAGACAACTCTTGTCAATTACATCTCATGTAACTCTTGGATAGTTGAGTGAACAACACTTGTTCTTGTCTATCTCATAGACTTAGCTCAACTCCTTGCCTCTAAGTCCTTAATCCTATTAAGATGACCTAGTTAAGTTCAACACCATAATAAGCAGTTTCGATATTACAATTATCGCGTCGCACCTTGCTAGGATAAACATTGGCACCTTGCTTTGGCAAAACCTACCAAGTGTTGATCTAAGCAATGATGAGTGCTTATCATGGAAGGCAACACAAGAAGAACTTAATATTTTCATCAACATATTATTCCAATACATCACATGCATGTTCTTGATGAATCATATATTGATGTTTGTAAATTTGGAAACCAAAATTACATGAGAACATCGATGTCTAACAGTGAACATCGATGTTGTGAGAATCTGATTCTCGCCAACGACTTGGCATTACTCATGAACATCGATGTCCTTGCTTGAACATCGATGTCTAATGGCCTCTGGAACTCAAAAACATCGATTTCTTGATCTGAACATCGATGTTCTGAGGCTTTGGAGCTCCAAACTATTTGGCAGAGCTCAAGAACATCGATGTTAGGTCCTTGAACATCGATGTTGGAAGGTTCCGTAGGTCCAAAAACTTGGCAGTAGTTTTAAACATCGATGTATAACATTTAAACATCGATGTTTGAGGTTCTAGAACTCAAGAACATCGATGTTTCGACTTAAACATCGATGTTTAAAAATTCTGGAATCTCAAATCAATTCGGCAGAACTCTTGGACATCGATGTTCAATCTTGAACATCGATGTTCATCGGAATCTACCAAGGCCAACCTTCATAGAACATCGATGTTTTGTCACACAACATCGATGTTCAGTAGGCTCGGCCAAGGCTAAACCCATGATGACATCGATGTTCATCTGATGAACATCGATGTTCTGGCCGTGATGTGCTAGAACGACAATCGTTCCATACACAGACCGACACTCGATTTTTCTGAGTCGAACTCTTCGACTTACTGCCAATAACACCTTGACTGATATCACATACCAATCAAGTTCTTGTTGTCAAAACAGTTTTGACTAAAACACAACATCAACATGTTCAATAACTCATTTAGCACATCACATATACAAAATGAATTCAGAATATCACATATACTAGCATGTTCATACTATATCACATATAACATATGAACACATAATTCGGTTTAGAACTTCACAAGAGGCTCCGCTACCACTGTAAGTATCCGGACATGCAAATTGACAATCAAATGCAATAACATACGCAGCGGAAAAACCGGATACACATAGAGGATCCAAGTAAAGGGTAGCTAAACCGAATAACAATTTTTACGTAACTGAATCGGTTAAGGTCATTCACCCAACCGTAGGGACGAATCAGCAAGAGCCGGATAGAAATCCCGCCCCTCTATGGTATCCACATGAACCGTGATAACTAGTTGGAGTCGTCACACGATTACCAACCCGAGCACTCCCGAACTGATGTGCTAGCAGCAGGTTTCCGGGAGCTAATGTTTGTGGTGTTTTTCTTCTTTCTCAAAGAAGGATGTGTGTAACCTGAAAAACTCTAAGCTCTCAAGTCACTCAAGCTCTGAAAAATCAGACTCAAAGTAATGAATCAACAAGGCATAATCAGATTATGCCTAGTCTAATCCCACTCACAAAAGCAAGAGACAAAGTGGCCAACACCTTTGGCCAACATGATTAGCTTTTAGCTAATTATGTCTCCACTAACTCTTGGTGGGATTACACATCACATGGCACTAATTATGGTTCAATAAATCAGTCATTTAGTGAACCAAACCACCCCAAAACGACCCTGGTCCAACCACAGTCCAACCATACCTGGTCGAACCATGGTCCAACCACGGTTCAACCACCTGCTCGAATCAAAGATTCTAAGTGTGTGACCCTGTAGGCACTTGTAACGTCCGGCAATAATTGTAAACTCATTTACAATTATAAGCAAAGAGCGGCGTCTAGCAACACATCATTGCTACCCGAACGACAAGATCAGTACTGATTCAATATGCCTCGTAAGCATGTCATCGTTCCTTCGTCCCATTGTCAAGATTAAACACGAGACATAGATTATGTCAATCTCGCATATGTTTAATCTCGGTTTCTTGATCCTCGGGCTAACTGTGTAAAACGGATACTAATGATATCACCATAACATAATCCGAGCACGGCTGTGCATTTACAGTTCAACTCTATCAAGAAACCAACCAATAATATACCCGTTATATGGGTTGGACGAATCCCCTCTGGATCATACAAAACCCACTACACATTTATCATATACCCAATGATTACACTAAGTCTACTCATTTACGAAATAACCAAGAGTAATATCAAAGTATACGACTCATATGTTGGGAACCTTGATGATCACAGGTCTAAGGACAATACATCTAAGAACCGCTAATGACAATCATATAATGTTCCATGTAGCATTCTTATGTGGGTCAGTCCAGTCCACTAGTTCTCTAACTTGTACCCGTATATATAATTCATATCACATATAATTCTCAACATACGCTAGTCTTAATTTATTATTACAACCCATCCATAATAATAATCGACTAGGGACATTTTAGAATATATAAATATTCTAGGGTTATAAATATGTGCAAGCGTTTATCTCATAAACGATATTTATTAGAATAACCTTAATGTGTATATATGATTACAAATAAACATCCATTGATTGGCTTTTGGGCATATTACACTAACACTATAAGTAGGACCCCTCACACACATTTCAAGGGGACACATAGTTTTCTCACACACACACCCATAAGCCTTGAGTGCTTGTAGAAACTCTACTTCTCCAAACCTAGAAATACATTCTTTAGGCAGAAACTCTGGAGGAATTTCGTGGGAGGCATTAGCAGTGGTCCAACAAGGAGAGGTCAAGAAGAGGATCAACCATAGAGCTTAAAAGCGGCAAGAAGGTGGGTGTAGAACTCAACCCATTGCAAGGAGCTAGAGGAGGGCTACAAGAGGTAACACTAAACCCTCTTTTGACTGATCTTTGTTGATTTCACATCGATACTTTAGATGATATAAGTGGCCGATTTGTGCCATGTTTAGAACTTCGTGGCTTTGACCTCGACCACTCGGGTACGTAGGTAATCCCGGTCTTACAACGGGATGCAAGCCAAATATTCTTCTTCCCCCCTTCTCTTTATTTTCCACACATGCACACTCGCACCAGACATACTTGCATTTTACAATTGCGCATAGTCTCGACCCAACACGGATGGGTGCCTAACACCTTCCCATCTGTGATGAACCCCCGATCCCATAACTTTGGTTCGCCATGACCATGTAGCCTAAAGGAGTCATATTAAGGTTTTTTTTCCAAGTTTTGTCCTTAATAAAGCTTGGGTGGCGACTCCAACGTTATGGGAATGACCCGAGAAAAAAGGTGAAAGGATTAGGTGAATAGGCCCAAGTGATTTTGGGTCGGGTATTCATAGTTGGCGACTCAACTAGGGAAGTAGTGGGTTCAAAAGACTTTGTGCAACTGTTGAAATCTTGTGTGCCTTTTACTTGTCATCATAAGTGCCTTGCATTCATGACAATTGATGTAAAGCGTTTACCTTAAGAGGGCGAGGGAATCCAAATCCGCTACATGCTTTCCTTAAGCGATAGTGGTTTGAGTGAACCCGTTTCTCGATGCTTAGCAAAGATGGGGATTAATTAGCCTTGGACCTCATGCGATATCCTTTATCACATGTGAGTAGGTCAGCCAGTTCCCTAGCGACAATCTTTTGGCCCCCAACCAGCTGCATACCCTGAGCATCTCATGCATTATGAATCAATAAGTGATATGTGCATTTGAGTGATTAATTATTGTAAATTCAAGTAAGTGTAAATAGTTTTGCCCCTTATTCTCGCATACCCCAAAACCCAATGAGGTAGTATATACTGGGGAAGTCTATGGGATACCGAGCCTCTGATCCCCATGCTTCAAATACTAGGGCAAGATGAGTGAGGACAACGGTGCTAAAGTGGCTGAGGAATCCATGGACCTCTTAAAAGATCCGGTGGTTAGAGATGTGCTGTTGGCACTACAGAAGGGGAAGATGGTGTCCCTTGGGAGTGATGGGGGACAAGTGTCGAAGTCAGGCTATGAGAGCAAGGTGGTGGTCATCCAAGATGAAGACTCATCGACACAAGAATCCAAGGGGGATGAGGAGAGGCTTAAGAGAGTGGAAGAGTTATTGAAGGACATGAAAAGAAAAGAAGATGACTGGAATTTAGACCGTTTGTCCCTATTCCCCGGTGCTCGGCTACCCGAAAAGTTCAAGATGCCTGATATTGAAAAGTTCAATGGAACGGGATGCCCTATAACCCACCTAAAGATCTATGTGAGGATGTTGCAACCTATGGGAATAGGACCAGAGCTGATGGTTCAACTATTCCAAAGGACTTTATCGGGAGCGGCCTTGAAATGGTTCATGACCTTGGATGAAAGCAAGGTGAGCAACTGGGATGATATCTGTAAGGTGTTTATAAATCAGTACAGTTACAATACCGAAGTAGATGTAACCAAGAGGGATCTTGAGACAACTAAGCAGGAGGCCCAGGAGACCTTTTCTGCCTATATCTCGAGATGGCGCAGTAAAGCATCGTTGATGGTTAGTAGGCCCACTGAAGAGGACCAAGTGCAAATGGTGATCAAGAATTTTCAACCAGCTTATTGTGATCGCATGGTCGGAAACTATTATGCAAACTTCAAGGCCCTTAGGTGAATAAGCCCAAATGATTTTGGGTCGGGTATTCACACCATGTTGTGCGCATCTTCTTAAAGCATCCTTAAATCTTTCCCACGCATCGTAGAAAGATTCATTGGATTTTTGCTTAAATTCCATGATGCTATTCCTCAGTATCATGGCTTTACTGAGCGGGAAAAATTTCTTCAAGAATTTCTGTGATAAGGCAGCCCATGTATCAAACGTCCCAGGAGCTTGTGGAGTCAACCACGCATTCGCCTTTTCATTGAGTGAGAAAGGAAAAAGGCGCAGCTTGATAGCATCCTCGGAGGATTCATTCACCTTGATCGTGTCACAGATTTCCAGGAAATCTTTAAATGTTGATTTTGGTCTTCATTGAAGGAACCCCCGAAAGGCTCATTTTGGACCATCTTGATCAGGGCCAGCTTCAGCTCAAAGTTATTTGCTTGCACAACTGGGCGCACCACGCTGGACTGTGCAAGGATTGCTCGGGGATGGAGAAATCCCAGACCGGCCTGTGGCGAGGTCCGTATTGGACTACCTCGACCCCCCATTGTTGTTATGTTCTGCCATCTCCCCTCCAGTAAAACTTGAAGAAATCTGAAGAAAAAAAAAAGAAGAAAAACTACCCAAACGGGTGAAAAAAGAAATGAAAAATAAAAATCTAGATTAACCTAATCACAGAGTTAAATAATATTAACGCTGATCCCCGGCAGCGGTGCCAAAAACTTGATAGCTTCCTGCAAGTATACAGGGTTGTTGTAGCACACAAGGTCGTCTCACAGGGATCTTTGCTAATTACTACTTAACCGAGCAATTTGTGATTATCTAGAGGGATAATTAATATCAAAGGTTTGATGTTTTTACCTGAAAACGAAAGCGAATAGAAACGATTAAAATTCATTAATATTAAATATCTAGGACTTCAGGGAATTCCTTGCCAATATTTCCATGCAATTAAGCTAGGCATAAGCAGACCATGTTCCGTCACTACATAGCTAGCCTATGTAAAATCTATGAATTAATTAAAAGAAACGGTAAATCTAAGCTAGATCGATAACCTACTCTCGTAGTGCCGTAAAATCCCTTAATAGTTTATGTCCACTATCCATTTGCCAGTGATGAAATAAACTAAGAGCATTAAAAAATTTACCTACTTAATCTCCAATAAAAAGCACGCCTCCCTCGAGGTCAGTTTTTATAGCCCGGTTAATATTTTTCTATAGGCAAACGATGCTGTCACTTAACGTTTCCCTATTATGAATTTATGCTAAACAATGGCCAGTCAATTAACATAGTGAAGTTTCATTACCAGATCAAAAGAGAATAAATTTAGAAATAAAACTTTAATTAAATATACATGGAAACATTAACAAGTTCATCCCCTAATCCTAGACAAGTATTCTAACAAGACATGGCTTTAAAGAAAATAACAAATGCTTGAAAATAATTCAACATAATAAATTCAAGGATTAAACTTACAAGTAGATGGAGCCAACCTTGAATAAAATGAGACAAATCTCCAAGACAAGAATTTTTCCAAAAGTTGAAGCCAAACTAGAATTACAAAGCAAAATAAAGTACAAGTTCCCTAGCTAATTGTGTTTTTGCCCAATGAATTGTTGGAGGAGAACTTGATTCCCTTGTCTTCTTCTGAGCAGCCTTTATAGTGCCAAAAGTTGGAGGGAAGGGGCTGGAAATGAGTGGAAGTGGCGCCAAATTTGGAGGGGAGGACCACTTCCTTTGCGCCAAAAAAAGGTGCTAATTTGCCACCTTTCACAACCAACTCCAAGCTGTAGGTAAGTGGTTCCTTGACTCATGTGTGTGCTGCCAAGTGTCCATTGATTAAGCTGTCCTCCAATCATCATTCCAAAAATAGCACATGTATGTGCTTAATGTGTGGAGTTGGCGCATGGTGCACTAGGGTCATTCCCTGGGACCGTTGGATTTGCATGAGCACGAGGGACTTGGTGAAGCTTTGCCCCTCTTTTCATGCAGGTACCATCCAAGTGTAGGGGACAAGGTCATCTTCCAATAATCCTTCCATGCATGTGCCCAAGAGTGGACCCCATCATGGTTAGGATGACACCCCACATGATTTTCTTCATTTTTATTTCAACATTTGGTCCACCAAAATTATCCAGCAATGTATAGGAACTAATTCAAGGATACTTTGAGGACAAATCTGGGTACCATCATCCCTGTTTGCCACGTGTCCACGGGTTGCATGCACTGGAACACCTCGCATGGGCAGCCTGTGCAGAAAAACTGCACATTTGTCCTAAAACTTGGTGGTTTGGCGCCTAATAATGCATAAAAATACAAAAAGACTGGAAAATGATTTTATTTGAAAATAAAATGGAAAACAAGAAAGAAAACAACATAATAAAGTAAAATAGATAATATTTGCAAGTTAAAAACTGTGAAAATAATCCGGAATTGAGTGCAAAATACGGACTCATCAATAATCTTCACAATTAAGTAGGTACACGCCCCTAGACTTCCCAAAACAGTATAAATAGGACCCCTCACACACATTTCAAGGGATCAATCTCTCATTACACACACACCCCATAAACTTTGTTTGCTTGGAGAAACTCTACTTCTCCAAGCCTAGAAACACTTTTAGGGCAGAAACTCTGGAGGAATTTTATGGGAAAGCATCAAGAAGGAAGCCAGTAAGAGAAGATCAAGAGGGAGAAGCAATCAAAAGCTATCCGGGACCAAGAGGGTGGGAAATCCGAATAGAAGTACCTGAAGCGAGCAGCCTCATAGAATGATTCATATCTCGGGTTCTAGAAGTTGAATTGTCGTGATCTTGGACTCTCTGGAAAGCTAAGAGGAAGGGCTACAACTTTATTGTTGAGACCAGAAGCTGAATCAGCCGTTTGCATTGTCCAAAATCCAGTTGAAGACAACCATGGATTATGTCCAACAATTGAGATAGGTATTCTACCCTTTTTAATTGCGCACGCAACTGATTAATACTTGCTAGTGATTTGATGATGCTTTTGTTGATTATGTGATTGCTATGTTTCCATGAGGACTAATGCCTTTTTTGGTACTTGTGTTGCTCTTGATTATCACAATTCATACATATGTTTCAATTTGGTCACATTTCATCCCTCAATTAAGTCGGATTTGCCTAATTTGGTTATTTTGACCATTTTACTCCTTAAATCAATGACATATTAGTTTTTTCACCCGGATTCTTCACCTAACCGACCCAAAACCTGGTGTATATCTAAAGCCTAACCGAAACCTGACCCGAACTAGACAATCTTTATTATTTTTTTATTATTTTCTTTTTCCAAAAATTTTAATTCTAAAAATAGATATTTCTTTTTGTTCTGGTAATCTGCATTCTATTTTCTTTTTGACCCAAACACCTTTCCACCCGATAATCCAAATATTTATTTTTAGAATTAAAAATAGATTCCAGATTACTATTGTTCGTGCAAAATCGGCTGCAAGTGCACAGCGTTGCTGTAGTAAACAAGGTTGAATCACAGGGATTGCGGAAACAACACTGTCCTTAGGATCTTAACAGATTAGACTAATAATAACAAATAAAATAAATAGAAATCGTGATGAGAGAATTATATAAAATAAATGACAGAAAGTAAAGGTGTAAATAAGAGAAAACGCAATTGGATGGGAACCTAGGTTGTCTAGGGTTCACTACTACCTAGCTGTTCAACAATAATTCAATAACTTGGTAGTAAATTCGTCCACTTTAAAGGGCTACCTTGCCTAAGTTGTCTACAATTACTGTCACATGTAATTGTAAATCTACCCTAGTTCTGGAACAACCTGCTTTCGTCAGTGAAGCTCTTTCCTAAGGTGCAGTGTCACTGTGCCAGGCACTGTTATCCTCAACTAACCCTAAAGTCTCTTTCGACGACCAGTAGGGGTTGAGGCTTGATATGGAACGGTCTGAGTTCTTAGTTTCTCTGTTAGGTGCGTCACTAAGGCGTCTAAAATAGTGTTTGAGGGTGATCAAACCGCATACACTGTTAAGCACTCCATAAACAAATCAAAGCATAACGAATAACAGAAACAATTCTGAATTATTAAGAACAGTAGCTACATCCTATAAACCTAAATAAAAGAAATTAGTTCATAAAGAAGAAGAAAATAAAAGAAGTTAGAGAAGTCGGCATCTCTATAAAATAAAAATATAAAAAGTCGGCTTCAAACTCCACTTTCTCCTCTGCCAATTCGTGATTTTTCCTCCTCCTTAAGCTGTCAATTTCGTCCAGAAAAGAGATGCTTTTATATCTAGGGTTAAATTCCCAAAATAGTAGGATTTGGAATTAAATTCCTAGACTTTAGCTTCAAGAATTCCTCTTTAAATAAACTTCTAGATCTTCTTTCCTTGCTGAGAGTGTATAGATGCATCCCCTCTTAAATACTCCTGGAAATTAGGCGCAAACCCTAGTAAAAATAGGATCTTGACGCCAGTGCCACTGCAAGGGCGCTACCAAGCATCCGATTTGTACTAGAACAGTGCACTTCACAGTGCCTCACTAGTTTTGGGCCAAAATCATCAAATCTCCTCCAAAGCAAAAGATTCTCTGGAAGGAAAAGGTTTAAGAGCAGATATTTTTGTAACAGCGGCGCTGCTAGGCAATTGGTCTAGTTTCTTCAATAGTGGCGATGCTAACCCAAAAAATGCCAAATAAGCTCCAAATTGCGCCAAATTGCACCTGAAAGCATCCAAGGGTAAGGAAAGATGGATTTGGCCTGAAAAGAAGTGAATTTACATCTAAATGCATGAATTAATGATGAATGCAAGGCCAAAAGACGACAGTGTGCGCTGTAGAATGTATGTAATTTCATGCACATCAAATTCCCCTAAGCTTGAACCATTGCTTGTCCTCAAGTAAAAATACGAATTAGAACACAGAGAAAAATGATGTTGCAGGAAATTACAAGTACTTACTCAAATTAAACACATCAACAGCACCTGTCATGCATGCGGCAGTGCTCACTGCTCAATACCCTGTATATTCTTTTTGAAAGAAATATCATCAGCTCAAATCCAGCAAAGTTAGCAAATACAAAGATGATCTAAAGAAAACAACAAGTAACCATTTACCACCAAAGTTTCTCATGCCAATATGATATGTTAAGTACCAGGGCAAAAACTACTATCTCATAAGCCGACTCAAATTTTTGATCTCCACTAATGATCATCAAGGCATAAACAAGGATCAGTAGGTCTTTCATGGTCTTGTAATGGGGATAGGTTAGGCTACCAAAGAAAGGAAAATAGATAGGCTAACAACATCTTCTTAGCTTTCAAAATTCTAACTCAGATAGCTTCCTCTTCAAATTAGCACAAAAATAAAAAAAACCAGAATATTGGAGCTCATATTTGATTATAGGAGATAATGCAAACAAAAGATTTTCAAGGGAGCATACATGGTACCTCTTTTCTCATTTGATTTTGATGATGAATCTCTTCTTTTTTTTCGTGTACCCTTATTTATAAAACTCCCTTGATCTTACAATAGTACATAACAAATCTCCATGTCATTGAATTACTAAGCTCCATTCAAAACTTTGACAAACTCGATCTTTTTCACCTAGCAGTGACGCTGCCTCAACACTATCATCCTGAAAATTAGAACTAGGAAAGCAAGCAGACAGGGTCGGGCCAAAATTCAAAGAACAACGTGCTTTAAAGCACCATGATGTTCGTGCAAGGCTCAAAAGGCTAAGGTGTGATGATGTGGGTAATATCAAAGAAAATCGACCATCAACCTAGGCTCAAACAGGATTGTCAAGTGAAATAGTGATATAGGTAAGATAAAGTCAAATTAAGCTCATCAAACAATGCCTATATCACATCCTCAAGTATGCCAAGATGATAAAAATTTTGCTTCGAAAGAAAAGTAAGAGTCGGTGCTAAAATAGCCAACAGTAGGTACTACCCAATGGTAAAGAAAAGTTTGGCACTTGTTACCTTGATGGGGCATGATTACTATACTGATTTCGATTTCACATCCTGCATCAACTATACTTAACTAAAAACGAGCCAATATCGAGTGTAAGTATAATTAAAGTTAAACAAGAATCGAAATAGTAAGTAAGCAGTGGCGCTGTCAGTATGCTGCATCAGCGAATAAATCGAGAAAATGCATATAAGGTCTAGCAGCATACACAACACAAGTCAATTGGCTATAAAAACAAAATGCAAATGCAGAACATACAAAGAAATGCTAATTTCTGCCTCCCCTAAACTTAAACTCCACAGTGTCCTCACTGGGGCAGAAATAAAGCACAAAATACATAAAAACAGAAACATAACAAAAAGGGAGGGACTCCCCCAAACTTATTCTGGACAATACAGAAGAATAAAATGCAGAAAATAAAACGTGAAATGCAAATGATGAAAAAGCATGGATGCAGGAGTATGATGGTCATTTAGCAAAACATAGTAATATAACACACGTCATGGCACACAGTGCATGCTGGCAAAAATAAAATGCAAGAGAAAGGATGAGAATGCTTCTCTGTTTGCCGAATATGGTGTGTTGCAATAGCAGTGCACGCTGCTTTCCATCATAGTCCCCCTGTCTTTATGATTTTCTGGGTTTTCTACTTTTTATGGCTGCAAAGACAGCAACAAAAACAAAAAACGAAAATAATACTAATGGGATGTACTAAAAACGATAAAACTTACCTCGAGTTGCCTCCCGAGCAGCGCTTCTTTTACGTCTTGTAGCTGGACACCTTGCAGCTCACGCTGCTAATGGTGGCTCAAAGAGAAGTTGAGGAATTTCCTTCACTAATGATGCTCCAGGATTGTGATGTTTTAGTTTCCGCCCATTCACTTTGAAAGTGTTATTCTCTTCATCACAAATCTCCAAATTACCATTTGGAAGGTAATCAAGCACTCTATGTGGCTTTGTCCAGCAATTACGAAATCCACCATTGGAGAGTTTCAGCTTGGAGTGAAAGAGGAGAACTCGATCACCCAAATTAAATTTTCGTTTCTTTCGTCTGAATTTGCATGATGGAAGCTTCAGTATATCAATCAGAGGCTCCAACATATCAACAGATTGAGAAACAGTGTCACTGTCGTTCAGAATCTCCAAGACTTGCAAGTTGGGATCAACAGCTGGAATGGCTGATGGGCATTGTGTTTCCTCCTCTATAGTTCTGTCACCATCTTTTCTGCCATCTTTGCTGGCCAAAAAACACAATCGTGAATCAACAGTGTCCTCCACAGTGCCTGCTGCATGAATTATATCCTCCTCGACTTTAACAGCATTCACCATATAGCAAGCATTGGATTGTAACTCTAACTCCATTGCCTTCTGGATAGTAAAGTCAACTCTTGCATCCCTAACTCGAAAAGTGATGCTGCCATCCTTTACATCAATAACAGCGCCAGCTGTTGCGAGAAAAGGCCTCCCAAGAATGATCGGGGTCTGCTCATCAAGCTCCATGTCCAGAACCACGAAGTCACAAGCGATATAGAACTTCTCAACCTTGACAGGGACATCCTCTAGCACCCCTACAGGATACTTTATAGATCGGTCAGCAAGCTGCAGCACCGTGCGTGTTGGCTTTATCTCCCGAAAGTTGAGCTGTTGTGCTGCTGCTAATGGCATCAAACTTATACTGGCCCCAAGGTCACACAATGCTCTGTTGAAGTTCTGGGTGCCAATAGTACAAGGAATTGAAAAGCTTCCCGGATCTTGAAGCTTTGATAGGGGCTGCTGTTTTAGTAACACAGCGCTGCAGTCTGCTATAAGGGCCACTGTCTGCTGCTCTACAGTGCGCTTTTTGGTCAGGATTTCCTTCAAAAATTTTGCATATGTGGGCATTTGATCCAGAACAGTGGTGAAGGGCATTTCTAACCGGAGACCACTGAGCATATCCACGAATTTCCTGTACTGATCCTCAAGCTTACTCTTCTAATAAACCTGTGGGAATGGAATTGGTGGCTGATAGGGCACTAGCAGTGGCTTTTTTTTTGGCACAGCCTCTGGCAGCGTCATAGGTTTAGGCGCTGCTTCCTGTTTCTTCTCAAAATCTGGTGTCTTCATCTGTACTAGTTTAGGGACGAGATCTGGAAGCTCCTTCCTACTCCTTAGTGTTACTGCCATGCATTGCTCTTTTGGATTTGTCTCCGGTTGGCCTGGCAGCCTGCCCTGTGGTCGCTGCTGTTGCGCAGCATACTGGGCAACCTGGTTCTCAATCGTCTTATTGTGAGTCTTTAGCATAGTCACTTCCTTGTCAATCTTGCTCACGCTTTCCACCAGCTGCCTCATCATGCCCATCATCTCAGAAGATCCTCCTTGTTGTCCACCCTGCCACTGTTGTTGCTGCCCCTGATGCTGGTAGTTTGGATTAGGATTTGAGCGCCAGCCTTGGTTGAACCTCTGACTATAATTGTTATATTGTGGATTGGGCCATTGGTCAATGCAATTTGCCTCCTCCGAATTGTTCACTGTGCATTCAAAGAAGGAGTGAGGACCACTGCATATTTTACAAACTGTTAGGAATAATGGGTTGTACATAAGCCACGGGCTGTACCATCTTTGCTGTAAAATCCTTGAAGTGTTTAGTGAGAGCTGCAATCTGGGCCTCCAGATTAGTATTCTTGTCGACATGATGTACGCCACTGGTGTTCCGGTGTGGTTCATCTTCATCCTCTAGGTTTAGTATAATCCTCTTGGCATCCTCATATGTCGCTTCCTTGAACTTAGCTCTAGCAGCTACATTAAGGGTGCGCCTATCCTCTTGTGACATAGCTCGATAGAAAGTTCCCAGCAGCGCTGGTGGGTACACCATATGAGCAGGGCAGCGTTGGATCAAGTCCTGAAATCTTTCCCATGCCTCCACCATAGTTTCTTCATATTTTTGCTTGAAATTGTAGATTTCACCTCGAAGTTCATCCATCTTGGTGTCAGGAAAGTATTTCTTCAGGAATACCTCCTCCATTTGAGCCCAGGTGGCGATGCTACCCGCTGGTAGAGTCTTCAGCCATCTTTTTGCTCCATCTCTAAGTGAAAACTTGAACAAGTGGAGCTTCTTAGCATCCTCAGAACAGCCCTGAACCCTAGTCGTGGCACAGATATCCAGAAAATCCTCTAAGTGCTGATTGGGATCCTCCAGCGCTGAGCCGCCAAGCTGCTTGTTCTGTACCATCTGAACCAAATTGGTTCGGAGATCATAAGGATTGTCATTCTCGGGAAATGTGATGGCTCCAAGAGGTGCTGTATGTCGGGGCCGCATGAGCTGATTCATAGGCAGATTGGGGATGTTGGCGAAGGGATCGACAATGTCATCAGCAGCAGCGTTCTGATTGTGGCGCTGCTGGTTCCTCGGGCCTACAGGGTTGACAATAGGTTTCTGGTTGAGTGGGTCGACGATCATAGGAGGGATGATATTGCCATCTTCATCCCTAGGTGGGTCATCCTGGCCGCGGGGGGGTTGTTGATGTTGACATTATGGGCCATGGTTGCTGTCTCGGTGGTCTCTGTTGCTTTCTGTTGTCTTGCTTGCCTGCGGTTTGCCCTGGCAGCGCTTTCAATGTCAGGGATGTGCACAGGTTCAGGCTTTTGGCTCCTAGTTTGCATACACCAAATCGAAACACTGCAGTGGTGTTGTCAGTAACCTGCCACAAGAAAACAGAAATATCAGAAAACAAAAAGAGCCTAATCAATCAAAAACACTAAGTAGTATTATTTAGCACAGTCTCCGGCAACGGCGCCAAAAACTTGTTCGTGCAAAACCGGCTGCAAGTGCACAGCGTTGCTGTAGTAAACAAGGTCGAATCACAAGGACTACGGAAACATCACTGTCCTTAGGATCTTAACTGATTAGACTAATAATAACAAATAAAATAAATAGAAATCGTGATGAGAGAATTATATAAAATAAATAACAGAAAGTAAAGGTGTAAATAAGAGAAAACGCAATTGGATGGGAACTTAGGTCGTCTAAGGTTCACTACTGCCTAGTTGTTCAACAATAATTCAATAACTTGGTAGTAAATTCGTCCACTTTGAAGGGCTACCTAGCCTAAGTTGTCTACAATTACTGTCACATGTAATTGTAAACCTACCCTAGTTCTGGTACAACCTGCTTTCGTCAGTGAAGCTCTTTCCTAGGGTGCAGTGTCGCAGTGTCAGGCGCTGTTATCCTCAACTAACCCTAAAGTCTCTTTCGATGACCAGTAGGGGTAGAGGATTGATATGGAACGGTCTAAGTTCTTAGTTTGTCCGTTAGGTGCGTCACTATGGCGTCTAAAATAGTGTTTGAGGGTGATCAAGCTGCAGACACTGTTAAGCGCTCCATAAACAAATCAAAGCATAACAAATAACAGAAACAAGTCTGAATTATTGAATAAACATCAAGAACAGTAGCTACATCCATAAACCTAGATAAAATGTGAAGGCCCTCTCCCCAAGGGACCCACCAAATCCAGGTATTGTTACATCACTTCCTCCGCCCGATTAAATCCTTTACCATGCTGCAGCACTAGGTATTTGAACTCGGGACGTGATGCTTTTTATCCCCCTCAAGGAGAGCACCTTCACAGTGCCTCATTAGTTTTGGGCCAAAATCGTCAAATCTCCTCCAAAGCAAAAGATTCTCTGGAAGGAAAAGGTTTAAGAGCAGATATTTTGTAACAGCAGCGCTGCTAGGCAATTCGTCCAGTTTCTTCAATAGTGGCGCTGCTAACCCAAAAATCGCCAATTAAGCTCCAAATTGCGCCAAATTGCACCTGAAAGCATCCAAGGGTAAGGAAAGATGGATTTGGCCTGAAAAGAAGTGAATTTACTTCTAAATGCATGAATTAATGATGAATGCAAGGCCAAAAGACGACACTGTACGCTGTAGAATGTATGTAATTTCATGCACATCAACTATAACGGAAAGAAATATCTATTTCTAGAATTAAAATTTTTTGATAAAAGAAAATAATAAAATAAAAGAAAAAAGAAAATAATAATAAACAAAAAGTGCAGTTTGGGTTGGGTTTCGGTTAGGCTTTGGGTATCCACTGGGTTTCGGGTCGGTTAGGTCAAGAACTCTGGTGAAAAAGCTGATACGTCATTGATTTCAGGGGTAAAACGGTCAAAATAACCAAAATAGGTTAATCGGGCTTAATTGAGGGATGAAACGTGACCAAATTAAAATACCAGTATGAATTCTGATAATCAAGAGCAACACAGGTACCAAAAAAGGCATTAGTCCATGCCATGATAAGAACTACGTGGGCTTTGAACCCGGCCGCCAGGGTACGTAGGTGTTCTCTAGTGGTGGAGACTCAAGTCCAAATATTTTTATTTTCCCTTTTTATTCCGAACCTTCTTCTCCTTCCCCTCCAATTCAATTTTGTTATTTTTATGTGATTTGTTTCCACACTTGCACACCTGCACAAGGCACACTTGTACTCTTCAATTGCACAAGGTTTCGACCCAACATGGATGGGTGCCTAACACCTTCCCATCCGTGACGAACCCCCGATCCCATGTCTTTGGTTCGCCATGACCATGTTGCCTAAAGGAGTCATTTGAAGGTTTTTCCCAAGTTTTGTCCTTAATAAAATTTGGGTGGCGAGTCCAATGACATAGGATTGACCAGAAGAAGAAGGTGAAGAAATAGGTGAATAGGCCCAAGTGATTTTGGGTCGGGTATTGACAGTTTGACACCTTGAATGGTCCCGTCCAAGGAGAATTGAGCTTTCCCTTCCATTTGGAATCGTAAATGAGCACCTTGTCACCTTGCTTAAACTTTCATTTCTTCGAACTTTCCACCGATATCAAAGGCTTTGTTGAAACTTGACAAGAGCTTGCTTGTGG
Organism: Turnera subulata; assembly: GCA_028386065.3. Lineage (NCBI taxonomy): Eukaryota > Viridiplantae > Streptophyta > Magnoliopsida > Malpighiales > Passifloraceae > Turnera > Turnera subulata. The sequence continues at coordinate 86,581 of JAKUCV010002934.1, forward strand.
TGTTTCTGCCACTATATCTGTCCCCTTACAAGCTTTTTTTTCTTTCATTGGACGAAGTCAATCTGGTGGGACATCTGATGGTCGGGTGATTTCATCTACTCGAAAGCAATTATCTGTTGCATCTTTCTTCACTTCCATGATAGCATTATCGATGGCATGCACTTGAAAACAATGATCATCCTCGAGAGGTCCTCTTATTTCTTGGAAGACATCAAACTCGACTTTGTCATTCCCTATCTGGAGAGTAAGCTTCCCATCACGAACATCAATTTGAGCTCCAGCAGTAGCTAAGAATGGTCGTCTAAGAATAATCGGCATCTGAAAATCAACCTTCATGTCGGGCACCACAAAATCCACTACCACAAAAAAATTTCCAACCTGGATTGGAATGTCCTCCAATATCCCTATTGGGTGTTTGAATGATCGGTCGGCCAGTTGGAGAGAGATGGTAGTCGGCTTCAGTTCTCCAATATCCAGCATCTTCTCGATCCGCTTGGGTATAATACTAACACTGGCTCCCAAATCACATAATGCTCTTTAAATGCACATAGAACCAATGTGGTAGAGGATAGAAAAGCTTCCAAGATCCTTCAATTTTGGCGGCAACTTATTTTGTAAGATTGCATTACATTCCTCTGTAAGCACCACCATTTCATAATCTTCTAGCTTTCTTTTCCTGGTAAGAATATCCATAAGAAATTTAGCATAAGCAGGCATTTGAGAAATAGCTTCAGTAAATGGAACGTGAATGTGTAGTTTCTATAAATGTTTAAGAAATCTCCCGAATTTTTCTTCTTGTTTGCTCTGCTGAAGTCGTTGAGGGAATGGAATCGGTGGTTCATATGCTTTGACTTCAGGCCATAATTCCTTCGGTTGCCCTCTTTTTTGCTTCGCTAGCTTCCACTTAGGAATCCACTTCTCTTGCTCTTGCTTCTCTTCCTTTGCTTCATTTTTGGTTGGTTGCTCCTCTGCTTCAGGATCATCATCTTCTTCTTGCTTGATGGTGGTTTCGGCATCCTTCATGAGTTGATGTACATCCTCCAATTGCTCACTGCATCTAAGCATTACAGCCTTGACTTGTTTGCTCGAAGTAACTGTGGGCTGTGCACGTATATTCCCTAGGACCTTTTTAATTGCCTCTGCTTGCTGTGCGTTTTTCACCTCAAGCATCTTCGAGTGAGTCTTCAGTTCCACCTACTCATTGGTGAATCAATGCATCATCTTCATTTGTGCATGTTGAGTTTCCATCAATTGATGCTGACTCTCCATTTGTTGACGCTGGGATTCCATCAAAGATTGCATCTTCACATGAAGATCAGGTTGTTGTGGAGCATGAGTGTTCAACTACCGTGGTGTTAATCCTTGAAGATTCCCTTGCTGAACGCAATTTCGCTCCTCCCATATTGGATGAATCGTCCACTCCGGATTGTATGTGTTAGAATAAGGCTTCGCTTGCTGCCGTTGGCTCATGAGGTTCAGTTGCTCAATCGGAAGTGACTAGTAGAGCAACTTGCACTAAAATATCCTTGTCCTCCACAATTTTCGCAAGTTAGAGATGGCATTATTGTTGCTAATTGCTTAGTAAGAGTATCAACCTTGGCATATAGCATGGTAGTATCCGTGTCCCAAACTCCAGCTACTTCCTTTCGATTAGGCCGTTAAGAACCTTGGAAATTGTTACTTGCCATAGTTTCGATCCTCTGGTATGCCTCTTCTGGTGATTGCGCCATGAACGCTCCTCCGGATGCTGCATTCAAACTCATACGCAAAGATTCAGTTAAACCATTAAAGAATGATTGTACTACTAACCATTCGGCTAAACCATGTTGTGGGCATCCTTGCAAAAGTTCCTTGTAACGCTCCCATGCCTCATAAAAGCTTTCTCCATCATCTTGGGCAAAAGATGTAATCTTGCTTCGAATTCTTACTGCATTATCAGGTGGATAATACTTGCTCAGGAATGCCTTAGATAGTTCCTCCCACATCTTGTAGGTTTCATGTGCACTCAAATTGAGCCACTTCTTTGCCTTGTCGCGTAATTAGAAAGAGAATAAACGAAGGCAAATAGCATCTTCAGTTGCTCCATCAATCTTGATTAAATCGCATATCTCCAAGAAGCTTTGTAGATTTTGATTCGGATCTTCATTGTCTAAACCTCCAAATTGATCATGTTGCATCATCTTAACAAGTTCTAGCTTGAGTTCGAAGTTGTTGGCTGCGATCCTCGGTTTTACAACACTTTATTGCGCGGCATCCAAGCTCGGCATCGCGTAGTCACGCAATGTCTTCCTCTGCCCTTCTGCCATGCTTGATGTTTCTGCTAAATTCGTCTTTTCTCCTCTCTTATGTTGGTGTCCACCTAGATCAATCTCAACAGTGCCACCACGTCAAGACTTGTTCCTAAAAGTCGGCAACACCTACAGAAAAGAAAGAAAAAGAAAATCGAATTTAAAAGAAAAAGAAAAATAAAATGCAGAAAAATAAAACCTAAAGTAATCTAGTTGTTTTCTCAATAATATTAACACCGCTCCCCAGCAACAGCGCCAAAATACTTGATAGCATTTTTAATCCACACTAAACACTACGATTAACCTGCAAGCGCACAGTGTCTGTTATAGCAATCAAGGTCGATCCCACAGAGAACAGTTTAAGTACTACGACAATAACAACTTGTGATTATTTAGGAAGATTGGTTATTGATGAGAGTTGATAAGCTAAAATCGAAAATAACAAAGTAATAAAAGTAAAAAGTAAATCGGCAAAGGGTGTATGAAGTCGAGTTATGTAATAATAAAAGCAACCTAGGAGTTCAGGGTTCACACAATCACTACTTATGCAAATAATGTATCCGAATATGATCTTGGATGTCTATTGATTATTGTAGGCTAATTGTCTTAAAGTGTTAACTCTCAGCTCTCGCATGTTGAATCAATTATTCAGTCCATAACTACCTAGTTCTCACTAGCACAGTTTGTAACTTAATTCATTAAGCATCGACAATTAATCAACCTTAAGAATAACTATCACCTTTCGCATCTCCAGTCTTCTAATCCATCTATGATGTTCAGATCCAAAACCTAATCAACAACTCAGCTCTCGCATGTTGCCATCAACAAAGATTCAGATCTAAATTAATGTAAACTTGGTGATCAAGCAAGCAACAAACAATTCAGCACACATAGATCAAACGAACACAACAGATTCCAAGAACAATATCTGAATAAACTTATAAAAACATAAGAGTAATTGGCTACATCCTGTGAACACCCAAATTTGACCCACGAATTTTCTACTAAAATTAGATTTTAAACATACTTGAACCTTGAATTGATGAGATGATTCAATCCTAGGATTAAGACATGTCAAGAATTTAACTTAGTAGAAATAATATATTTTGGTAATTTGGACCTTCATGTATTTTAACTCGAGGATTAATGAGATGATTTAATCTTAGAATAAAATATATAATAAGGTTTATTTAGGCTGGAATATATTTTGGGCCTTTTACTTATTCTTAATCCAATTATATTGAGATGATTTATTCTTGGGTTAAGAATGGTTTTGAGGGCCCAAGTTAATTCTCCAGAATTTGATTAGCCCATTAACACATTTCTTGCAGAATAATTTTAGCTCATCATTTAAGTAGATTTTGTGTTTTTGGCATAATTTTGCTCAAAATGAGTGTCAATGTGTAATCAATCAATTACGGAATGATTTAGGGGAGCAATAATCAAGTAATTGAGTGATTCTGGTCGATTAGGGGTTGAATACGCGGTAGGATCAAATCAAGGTTGAATTAGGGAGATTGGGGGTTCGAAAATGGAAAGAACGGGTGACACGCGGACTGCTGGGCGGTAATCTTGCGATGACCGCCAGGTGCCGGTGGACATCCACAAATGACCGCCAGCACTGGGGTCATGCAGCAGATGACCGCCGGCAATGGCGGTCATCACTTCCCAAATTCGCCCAAATCTCCGATTTTGTTTTTAATTTCGATCCTACGCGGTTTTGGACCAGATTTTCGGGCATAATCTTCACATTTAGCAGGTCTACGCCACTAGGCTTCCCAGAGCACTATAAATAGGACCCCTCACACACATTTCAAGGGGATCGATCACTAATTACACACATACCCTATAAGCTTTGTTTGCTTGGAGAAGCTATACTTCTCCGAGCCTAGAAAGATTCCCATAGATAGAAATTCTGGAGAGATTTCATGGAAAAGCATCAAGGAAAAAGCCAACAAGAGGAAATCAGGAGGAGATCAAGAGGAGGAGGCAATCAAGAGCAATCTAGGAGCCAAGAAGGTGTGCAATCCAAGTGGAAAGACCTGATGCCAACAGTTTCAGAAAATAATTCATATCTCGAGTTCTAGAACTCAGAATGTCTTGATCTTTGACTCTCTGGAAAGCTAAGAGGGAGAGCTACAACATTTTTTTTGAGATGAAAAGCTGAATCTATCATTTACATTGTTCAAAATCCATTAGAATACGACCATAGATTCTGTCCAAAAACCGAGAAAAGTGTTCTTCCCCTTTTTGATTATGCACCCTATTGATTGCTACTTGCTGGTGATTTGATGATGCTTTTGTTGATTATGTGATTGTTGTGATGTCATGTCAAGAACTACGTGGGCTTTGAACTCGGTCGCCGGGATACGAAGGTGGTCTCTAGTGGTAGAGACTCACGCCCAAATATTTTTATTTTTCCTTCTTGTTCCGAATTTTCTTCTCCTTCCCCTCCAGTTCAATTTTGTTACTTTTATGTGATTTGTTTCCACAATTGCGCACTTGCACAAAGAGTACATAATTTCTTCAATTGCACAAGGTTTCGACCTAACACGGATGGGTGCCTAACACCTTCCCATCCGTGACGAACCCCCGATCCCATGTCTTTGGTTCGCCATGACCATGTGTGAATACCCGACCCAAAATCACTTGGGCCTATTCACCTATTCCTTACACCTTCTTCATAACTGTCATCCAACATCATTGGAGTCGCCACCCAAATTTTATTAAGGGACAAAAACTTGGGAAAAACCCTTCATGTGACTCCATTTAGGCAACCGGATAACGAACCAAAGATGCTGGACCCGGGGATCCATCATGGATGGGAAGGTGTTAGGCACCCATCCATATTGGGGCGAAACTTTGTGCAATTAGAGGATTTTTTATGCCTTGTGCAAGTGTGCAAGTGTGAGCACCAAAACACATAATAACTGAGTATTAAAAAGAAAGGGGAGGAGAAGAAGATTGGGCTTGAGTTTCCACCACTAGAAACCACCTACGTACCCCAGCGACCGGGTTCAAAGCCCACGTAGTTCTTAACATGGCATCACAACAATCACATCATCATCAACATCAACATCTCAACAATAATTGGTCAGACAAAAAGGGATTAGGATTACCTCTTGTAGCCCTCCTCTAGCTCCTTGGTTTGGGTTGTGCCTCCCACACAATTTCCTCCCACTCCTCAACTCATTCTTGGAGTTCTTCTTGATTTTCCCCTTTGTTGCCTTCAATGGATGATGCTACCCACGAAATTCTACCAGAGTTTTGCCTATGGAACTATTTCTTAATCTTGGAGAGATAGAGTTTCTCCAAGCTTCAAAGCTTTATGAAGAGTGTTTGTGTAGTAGAATGTGTCCCCTAAAATGAGAGAGAGGGGTCCTATTTATAGTGTTCTGGGAAGCCTAGGGGCGTGGACCAACTTAATGATCAAGGTAATGGCCAAAAATCTGGGCCAAAACCGAGTAGAATCAGATTACCGGCGGTCATGGGTGGAAGACCGCCCAGGCCCGGCGGTCATCCCGGGATGACCGCCCGCGCCTACGCATCTCACCCGTTCTTTCCTTTTTCGGTCCCAATTCTCCCCTAATTCCTCCCTGATGGATCCTACCGCATAATTAACCCGCAGACTGCCCAAAATCCTCTGCTTTCTTGATTGCTACTCCTCTCAATCATCTCCTCATTGATTAATTACACATTGATTCCTCATTTTATGCCAAAATCATACCAAAAACATTCTTGCTATTAAGGAATGATTTAACTCTGATTTTCCACGAAAATCAGAGCTAAATTTGTCTGCAAGCAAGGTGTTAATAGGTTGTGCAACTCTGAAGAAAAGTCTATACCTTATTAAATTGGACCCTTACATTTATCTTCAACCCAAGAATAAATATAATTGGGTTTAATAAATAAACAAGTCCAAATTTAATGAGAAAAAATACATTTTAGTAATTTAGTCCTTAATATATCCTATGATTAAATCGTCTCATTAATCCTAGGCATATAAAAGTCTTAATTACTATAAAGTATAAGTTCTACTAAAATTAAACCCCATCCATGCTTCAACCCAAGACTAACTCATCAATCTTATGATTCGAACATGTTTGGAGTCTAATATGAATATAATTTTCTTGGGTCAAATTTGGGTGTTCACAGATGCCCCTCGTTGATGAGTCCTTAGAGATTATGGACGAAACAACGCAAGAAAGGAACAACCAAATTTGAATGGTTTGATGCAAGTTGTGTGTGTCATGAATTTTGAGCAGCTATACTCTTGATTTGAAAATCTGGGGCAGCTATGCCACCAATGTTCAATAAAAAATTTTCAAAAAAAAGATGAGGCAGCCATGCCCCTAAAAATTGTCTCAAAATTTCGGGCAGTTATGCTAATAAATTCAAAAAGTCGGAGCAGCTATGCCCCTAATCATCTCCAATGTTCAGACAGCTATGCGTATTAAGTTTTACAAAATACCGGGGCAGCTATGCCCCCAAGAGTGTGGTTAATTCTAATATTTTGGGCAGCTATATCCATGGTGCAGGATTATCCAAAAAACTAGGGGCAGCTGTGCCTCTAATGTGTAAAAAGTCAGGCAGCTATGCCCTCAGTGCAATCAATTCAAAGCATATGGGCAGCTATGCCCCTGATGTGATCAATTTTGAAAACTTGGACAGCTATGTCCTTAGTTTGCAATAAGCTTAGAAAAATTGGGCCGCTATGCCCCTGGTGTAACTATTTTTGGAAACTCAGACAGCTATGCCCTTGATGTAGTCAACTTCAAAAATTTGGACAGCTATGCCTTTGACATAATTCGCTTCACAAATTCGGGCAGCTATGCCCTTGGTTTGAAATCATCTTGAAGAAATCGGGCAGCTATGCCCTTGATACAATTAACAATTCAGGCAGCTATGCCCTAAACATGAACAAATCAGGCAGCTATGCCCTCCATGCAATCAAATTCAAAAACATGGGCAGCTATTCCCTTCATGCGATCAAAGTAAAACCTCAGGCAGCTATGCCCTTCATGCGATCAAAGTAAAACCTCAGGCAGCTATGCCCTTCATGCAATTAAACTTGAAAACTCGGGCAACTATGCCCTTTAATTAAATTTCGAAAAACTCGGGCAGCTATGCCCTTCATATGTTCTATTTCAAAAACATTCGGGAAGCTATGCCCCTCTCAATAGTTTGGGCAGCTATGCCCACCGTGCAATCATGAACTTGGGCAGCTATGCCCTTCCATTTCAAAAACTTGGATAGCTATGCCCTTGATTTAAAATCGACTCGAAAGATTCGGGCAGCTATGCCCCTCATGTGTCTAAAAAACTCGAACAGCTATGCCCCTGATGAACTTAAATCAAAAACCGGTAGCTATGCCCATGGCGTAACCAACTTCGAAAATGCGGGCAGCTATGCCCTCTCTCAGCATCAGAAAATTAGGGCAGCTATGCCCTCTCTCAGCATTAGAAAATTAGGGCAGCTATGCCCCTCATGTTCAAAACTCCAGGCAGCTATGCCTTTTATTCAACTTTCAAAATTAAGGCATCTATGCCCCTTATTCAAGTTCGAAAAACTAGGGCAACTATGCCCTTTGTGCACTTATTCCAAAAAACATAGGCAGCTATGCCCTTAGGATTAGACATCAACTCTAATGAGGTAGCATGCCCCAAAAATCACACAATTCAAACCATGGGGTAGCATGCCCTTGGGATCATTTCACAAAAAAAGGTTTAGGCCTTATGACTCGTTCTATCGAGAATGCCCCAAACTCATCGCATCAAACAACAAAAGTTGGGGCTTACATCTCCTGGAATGCCCAAACTCACATCTCGACTCATCAGCAATAGTTGGGGCTTACATCTCCTTGAATGCCCAAGACACCACACATTAATTTTATGAAAAACTGGGCCTTATATCTTCTCAGGAATGCCCAACATCAATCATTAACATCAAAAGCTGAGGACCGCCGTGCCCCTAGAGTCTACAGGTGATCTACATCTCAGGTGCAGGGATGGTGTGCCCGTTATTCTACAAATGAGGTCTTTTAAAAAGTCGACCATGCCATGCCCCTCCAGTCATGAGCCCTTGGGAATGCAAGTTTACGTCAAATGATGGATTTATGATGTTGTCACCTTCATTGATCATCTATTCTCAACAAAGTCTACCTTACCAAGGAATCCATAGTCTACATGTATGTGATGCATGAGCATGTCTACAATGTGTTTGTCTTTTCAATGCATGGGGATTCCCCTAGTTTCTACATGTGAGTGCCATGACATGTTGTCTTCTTCCTCACTCTATCTTTTCTCAGTCCTCCCCTCATCTTCTCTCGATCCCTTCTCTCTCCCTTTCTCTATCTCTCGCTCTTCTTCTTCTTTTTTCTCATCTTCTCTCTTTTCCCCTCGAATGCAAGTGCTTCCTAGCTCTACATGATATGTCTGCTTCTTGAATGCAAGTGCTACCTTATATCTACATAGTGTGTTTGGATGCAAGTGCCCCTAGTATGATGCATGAGCATTGGAAGTTATTCAGGCCAAGGTGAAAGTTAAACAATTTCAAAGAGCGAGTTATCCCATTAAAATGCAAAAGCTTTAGGTTGAAGACTCCCGATGACCATGAATTTATTTCTTCTTCCATAAGGACCCCATGAGTAGTGAAAAGATACTTCAAATTTAGAAGTTTTGAAAATCTCCACCAAATCGGTGGCTGAAGAGGACTTAGGTCAAGACACCCAATGGAGGACTCTCTTTAGAGTTCATAAAAAAAAAAATTAGAGTAAAACCCCGTACAAGGAAAGATCCCATATGCAAGTATGATTTGACGTCATAAAAAAGAAAATTTTAAAAGAGACCCCATAGGCAAATTCCAGGCCTAAACTCCACTATTATATATAGACATTCTCAAAAAGATCAATAGGTCTTTCATCAAAGGTTGTAATGAGATCATGTGTATAGGTTCATCAAAGAGAGGATAGTGAGGGATTCAAAGCTCAAAATCACGTTTAGGAAGGGTGAGCTTCTACCAAAAAAACCAAAGTATTCTAAAAGTGCACTTTTTGATTGACATCCAATCTTGAGTTGATCATCTTCCTTTCTTCAAAATGATTGCTTGTGCACACATTCGTTCCTCTTTTGTCTTTGTTTGGATTGCCCGATATCAACTTTGGGAGCTTTGATGATTTCTCCTTTGTATTTAAGGACCTTCGGTGATTGATTTTTGCAATTCCTCCTTGTGTGCACCTTGGCATTTTATACCATATGATTTTTGCAATTCCTCCTTGTGTGCACCTTGGCATTTTATACCATACTTGAAAATTCTTCTCGCTTCAAAACAATTTTACTTGTGCACATATTTGCTCTTTTCTTCTGCCGTCGGTGATTTGAATCTGGCGATTTCTCCTTGTGTGCACTTCGGCATTTTATACTATTCTTGAAGCAATTCATTGCATGGACCGTCTTGGATGTGTAGAGATCGATGTGCACTTATCTTTGAAAAATTCTTTGGTAAAAGCTCGTAATGAGATCTTCCCAACGGGTTTTGAAACGGGTATGATTCATGAAAGAAAAATATACGATAGCCGTAGAGAGGGCTCAAAGGGTTAATGGTGAGTTGATGTAGGTGATCAAAGAAAAGCCAGCTATCACGTTATAGGCTCAAAGAGGGTTTATCGAGGGATAATGCTACTGGGTAGGCTTTTGTTGGCATGCAGGCTTAAGCAATGAGGGCCTAAATCATATCCTTTATCGAGAAACCATATGAGAAATTCGCTTTGAACATATCAACTAGGAAGCAACACCAGAAAAATGTCATCGGCTTAGACATGCATACTTACTCCCCTTGGGTTCCTTTCCTAGACTTATCAATTCACACCATGCGATGTAGCACCCTATGCAGAGTTAGCACGGCGGTCCCGCTATACATTTTTTATTGCTTTTTCTGATTTATCGAAATAAAAACACTCTATTTACACATACAAGAATCCACAAAAATAATCACACAAAAAATTCACGTACCACTTATTGATTCAATATGCATGAGATGCTCAAGGTATGCAGCTGGTTGGGGGCTGAAAGACTGCCGCTAAGGAATAGTTTGGCCTACTCACATGTGATAAAGGATATCGCATGAGGTCCGGGGCCCATTAATCCCTATCATTGCTTGAGCAGCGAGAAACCGGTTCACACAAGCCACTATCGCTTAAGGAAAACATTGTAGTGGACTTGGATCCCCTGGCCCTCTTACGGTAAGGGCTTCACAACATATATCATGAATGCAAGGCACTTATGATGACACATAAAAAGACATACAAAAATCCAATGATTGCACAAGGTTTCTTGAACCCTCTAAGTCCCCAGCGGAGTCGCCAACTGTGAATACCCGACCCGAAATCACTTGGGCCTATTTACCTATTGCTTACACCTTCTTCATAACCGTCATCCAACATCTTTGGAGTTGCCACTCAAATTTTATTAAGGGACAAAAACTTGGGAAAAACCCTTCATGTGACTCCATTTAGGCAACCGGATAACGAACCAAAGATGCTGGACCCGAGGATCCGTCATGGATGGGAAGGTGTTAGGCACTCATCCATGTTGGGGCAAAACTTTGTGCAATTAGAGGATTTTGTATGCCTTGTGCAAGTGTGCAAGTGTGAGCACCAAAACACATAATAACTGAATATTAAAAAGAAAGGAGAGAAGAAGAAGATTGGGCTTGAGTTTCCACCACTAAAAACCACCTACGTACCCCGGCGACCGGGTTCAAAGCCCACGTAGTTCTTGACATGGCATCACAACAATCACATCATCATCAACCTCAACATCTCAACAATAATTGGTCAGACAAAAAGGGATTAGGATTACCTCCTGTAGCCCTCCTCTAGCTCCTTGGTTTGGGTTGTGCCTCCCACACAATTTCCTTCCACTCCTCAACTCAATCTTGAAGTTCTTCTTGATTTTCCCCTTTGCTGCCTTCAATGGATGATGCTACCCACGAAATTCTACCAGAGTTTTGCCTATGGAACTATTTCTTAAGCTTGGAGAGATAGAGTTTCTCCAAGCTTCAAAGCTTTATGAAGAGTGTTTGTGTAATAGAATGTGTCCCCTGAAATGAGAGAGAGGGTCCTATTTATAGTGTTCTGGGTAGCCTAGGGGGTGGGCCAACTTAATGATCAAGGTAATGGCCAAAAATCTGGGCCAAAACTGAGTAGAATCAGATTACGGGCGAAAATCAGGGAGAAAACGCGTTTCTGGGTGTGCATGACCGCCATGGCCGGCGGTCATCCTATGGATGACAGCCAGGCCGGGCGGTCATGGGTGGAAGACCGCCCAGGCCCGGCGGTCATCCCGAAATGACCGCCCGCGCCTACGCGTCTCACCCGTTCTTTCCTTTTTCGGTCCCGATTCTCCCTTAATTCCTCCCTGATTGATCCTACCACGTAATTAACCCCTAGAGTGCCCAAAATCCTCTGCTTTCTTGATTACTACTCCTCTCAGTCATCTCCTAATTGATTAATTACACATTGATTCCTCATTTTAGGCCAAAATCATACCAAAAACATTCTTGCTATTAAGGAATGATTTAACTCTGATTTTCCACAAAAATCAGAGCTAAATTTGTCTGCAAGCAAGGTGTTAATGGGTTGTGCAACTCTGAAGAAAATTCCATACCTTATTAAATTGGACCCTTACATTTTTCTTCAACCCAAGAATAAATATAATTGGGTTTAATAAATAAACAAGCCCAAATTTATTGAGATAAAATATATTTTAGCAATTTAGTCCTTAACATATCCTATGATTAAATCGTCTCATTAATCCTAGGCATATAAAAGTCTTAATTACTATAACGTATAAGTTCTACTAAAATTAAACCCCATCCATGCTTCAACCCAAGACTAACTTATCAATCTTATGATTCAAACATGTCTGGAAATCTCAATATAATTTTCATGGGTCAAATTTGGGTGTTCACACCATGATGCCTAAAGGAGTCATTTGAAAGTTTTTCCTAAGTTTTGTCCTTAATAAAATTTGGGTGGCGACTCCAATGACATGGGATTGACCCGAAGAAGAAGGTGAAAAGGGATAGGTGAATAGGCCCAAGTGATTTTGGGTCGGGTATTCACACATCCCTAATCCTAGATTAAGAGACTAGTTCCTCATAAAAATAATAAAAACAAAATCAACATAAGAATTCATCATGGAATCAAATAACAGAAAAACCGAATAAAGGAGGTGGTGTAGTCCATTTCTGCAGAAAGATTGGCGTCGACTTCTGCAGCTCCTTGATCTCGAATTCTGTGCTTCTGAAACTGATGATTTTGTGTCTCTAGTTCTACAATTTCTTGGTGGAAAGTTGAGGGGAATAATCCTTGAGCCTTGCTACAGGAATTCACACCACCTAGAGGATCAAAAAGAGAAGAAATCCTAATCCTACTAGTGTGTATGACCTAAACCCTAAACAATCTGGCAGAGCTTCTCCCTCTAAACTCGGCATCCTGATTATGATGCCCCAAGGGGTGTATTTATGGTGGTTTTGGTGCTGGAGGTCATCCAAGGGTCTCCTTCTTTGAATTGGAATAGAATTCTTGACTTGCACTCCAAGTTGGACTTTTGCCTATTTTCTGACCCGAAAATTGCATGGCACCTATCCACTAGAATACGTCCGAAATGGGTGTTGGGCTCTTCTGCAACGTTCTAGATAATTCTCCCAGCTTTTTTTTCATAAACTAACTCTTCAATTGGACTTCTGTAGCTCAAGATATCACCAAAACACTTGGCCTAGGCCGGCACAAAAAAATCTGCATCTTGGGCTGGAATCGACTGAGTGCTCTTCCCAGTAGACATGTCCCAAAATTATGAAATTTATATCCCTAGAAATCTATGGAAGTCTAACTTCCTCTCCAATTAGTTTCACTCAATTTTGATGTCTATAACTCCTGAAATCTTCAAAATACTCAGCGATGCTCACTGTAGAAAGTTTCCTATTCTGGGCTTTGTTTTCAAACTTAGTTAAAAAGCTTCCATTCTTCAAATAAAATCGATTTTCACCTGTAAAAACACTTAATCAGCACTATTGAAGTCCTAAATAACATAATGCATGAAAACACACAATAATATAATAATTATGCACATAATTGACCAAGAATACATAGTAAAAGCCATTCAAAACCATCATAAAAAGTGCGTAATTTTGGAGCACATCAAACTCACATACTTTCTGGGATTTCAAGTGAAACAACTTGAAAGTGGAATACAACTTGATGGTAGAACCTTCATAAACCAAGCTAAGTACATTTAAGAGCTACTAAAGAGATTTGGTATGGATGCAACCAAATCAAGTCCTACACCTATGAGTACATCGACCAAACTTGACGTAAGGATGTTAATATCAAGATGTACAGAGGCATAATAGGTAGTCTTCTATATCTCACGGCTACCAGACTCTACATCATGTTTAGTGTGTATTTATGTGCTTGATTTCATTCTTGTCCTAAGGAATCACATCTTAGAGCCATAGAATGCATCTTTAAGTATTTGAGAGGTACACCTTCATTAGGATTATGGTATCCCAAAGTTGATGCTTTTACTTTGACAAGTTATTCAGATGCTGACTTTGTAGGATGTACCTTAGACAGGAAAAGCACAAGTGGAACTTGTCAATTGCTTGGACAATTCCTCGTGTCTTGGTCAAGCAAGAAGCAAAATTCGGTTGCTACTTCTAGCATAGAAGCAGAATATGTTGCTGCTGGAGCATGTTGTGCTCAAATCCTATGGATGAAGCAAACCTTATCTGATTATGGACTAACATTTAACTGTTTGCTTATTTATTGTGATAGTTCCAGTGCAATTAACTGGACCAAAAATCCTGTGCAACACTCTCGGACCAAGCATATTGAAATTAGACATCATTTCATCCAAGATCATGTGTTGAAGAAAGATGTGGCGATTGAGTTTGTGAAGACTGATAATCAGCTTGCTGACATCTTTACCAAGCCACTCAAAGAGGAGCAATTTACAAAAATCAAGCTTGAACTCGGCATGTGCAACTTGACTTAAAGTCTGTAAGTTTTATATGGTTGTTGCATAAACCATATCTGCATATATGTGCTCATGCATCATCATAAATTTTAAGGTAGATTGCAACAGGAGCAAAAGTCTCATCATAATCTATACCTTCTTTTTGGTTATAACATTGAGCAATTAACCTTGCTTTATTTCTTACCACAATGTCGAATTCATCAAGTTTGTTTCTGAAAACCCATTTTGTGCCAATGACTGGATATTCTGGAGGTCTTGGTACAAGCTCCCATACGTCACTTCTTTTAAACTGGTTCAGTTCTTCTTGCATTGCATTGACCCAACTCTCATCTTGAATGGCATCACGTGCATTTTTGGGTTCATCTTGTGACAGGAATGCAAGATGTGTGTTCAAATTTTGCATGGAGGACCTTGTAGTCACTCCTCTGGAGATATCACCAAGAATAGCATCAGTTGATAGTCCTCTAAGTGCTCTAACATTTCCAGGAATTTGCTGTGAAGTTGACGTATGTCCAGTAAGATTTGATTTTTCTCCAACCAGATCTGACAGAATTTTATGCTGTTGATGCGATACATCATGCGGAATAACGATAGGCAGTTTCTCATCCTTCTCATCAGATGAGAGATCAATGTTTACAACCTGTGGTTGAGCTTCAGGAGTAGTATCTGCGTCATCATTATTACTTAAATCACAAGGATCAACTTCATCAAAAACAATGATGTGTCAAATCTGCAAGTGCACAGATCATAGTAGCACACAAGGTCGTATCCACAGAGACTAGGCAAAATAACTAATCAGCAGACTCACTCCGTTAGGCTGAAAACAGTAAAGAAAGAATGATTTGGAGAGTATAATTTATAAATCGTGATCAATAGAAAAATAAATGATGATAAACTGTAAATAATACGAAAATATCAGGTTTAAAAAGATCTAGATCAATCGGGGTTCATTACTTTATCCTTTTATGCTCTAATTATCATCCCAGACTCGTCAACAGGGTGACTCTGTTCCATGTCTGCAAACGGGGTGACACTGTCGACTAAAAATCTGCAGCCTCTTTACGGAATTTCTGATGGGTAACAACCTAGGGTGAGAATATCAACTTTTGGAAGAATAAACTCGTCTCAGAGGTCAATTTTACCACTGTCGTGGATCAAACCTATTCCTAAGAGCACGAATGTTCTATGTTGTTACTTACTCCACAATAATCTACCACCTTTCAGCACCTAGATTAAGGTTTATCTATATTTTTCCAGCGATAAACATCTCATGTTGGTACTTAGTTTAACGCCTAAGATAAGTAATAAAGGTGATCAAGCTTCAAACTTGGATACAGCACACATAAATAAATCGAGAAGTCAAATAGAAGAAACTGTTGGAGGAGTAATTAAATCATAAAAAGAGTTGAGTAGCTACATCCCTCTTGATCTAGAAAAGAGGGTTTAGTTCATAGCGAAATATAAAATAAACATGGAGGATTTTTTCATAGCAAACCGTAAATAAAACTAGCAAAAACTCCACAAAAAGTCTTATGCCTTCAAGCCTTGCTGTCGACGAAATTCTATGGTAAAAAAGTCTCTTTTCCTGCAGTCGATATCTCCTTTTAATTCTTGTGAAAACCCTAGCATTAAATCCTAGAATTTAGCTTAGGTAACTAGAAGATCTAGGAATTAATATTTTCTAGGACTCTTTTCTTTATTTTGCGCAGCAAATCTCTTATATTTCCTTAGAAATAGCAACAGGTCGGTGTCTTATTAATTAGCCAGCAAGTAACCTCTTTTGTCGCAGAAAATATATGGCATCAGGTCCTGGTCCGTAGGTTTCAACGGTGTGACTCCAGTGAAAACTCATCGTCAGGAAATCTTCACGAACTGGTTCCAAACCTTCCAGAATTCTATAAAAGACTTCAATTCTTCGAAAATCAGATCATTTTGCAACAAAAAGTACCTGAAAGCCGAAAGTAATAAGTGAAAGCAATACTAGTCGAAAATACGCTAAAACTATAAATAACATACATGATTTTTAACTAAATGCTTGGCCAAAAGGATGTTTTATGCTCTAAATTAATATATGATATGCACACATATCAAATTCCCCCAAACCTGAACTTTTGCTTATCCCCAAGCAAAACTAAACATGAACAATCAAGGAATAAGACAAGTAATGCATATGGTTACTTTCTATTCAAATCTGCACCAATGCAATCCTGTTCACATGCTACTTGTAATTCAACCAAGAAGAGACCTCTTGTGAAAGATCTGTTCAAAAAAAAAATCGCAGGTCTCAAAAAGTCCACCAAAATATACACAAGCAAAATTAAAGCTCCTTTTCAAGAATTTAACCAATTAGTCCTTCAAAGGGTATGCTTAGTTGTTTTATGTAGAGAATGCACAATTAAAAGCAATGTCCCATATGCAACTCCAAATTCGCATCCCCACTAATGCGCATAAATCCAAAACCAGAGATCAATACGTCTTTAAGGGTTAAAGTCTGGAGTTAGGTGAGTGTACCAAGGAAAGGGAAATCGGATGTTCAAAGGTCTGTCAAACTTGCTGCAAGTAATCTTCAAAATATTGAATTGTCTCATGGCAACAGACTAACTCTGTTAACATCTGTTACTGAATTCTAGTATCTTGACCATGCCCCTGCTCATATTATTTTTTTTCCTTTTTTTTGTTTTTTTTGGTTTTTTTTGTTTATTTTTTTATTCTTTTTCCATTTCTTTTTTGTATATGAGCAATCAAACAGGGATCAGATTGATGAAGTTTGAGCTTGGTCAACATTGAACATTATGAAGCGCAGAGTAACAGGGTGAGTCTGTTAGTTGTCTATAACTTGGTGTGAGGATTGAAAATAGGGTTTTTGGTACAATTGGTACCCGACTTTCTTACGTTGATTCAATCGTGTACCTACAACTTTTCTTGAGACATTTATGTACCTGGAGTTTTAGCGGGCAGGTCAGTCATGGGTCTCGGGAGGGGCATGTGCTGACATGGAAGCTGCCTAAAATTAGGATGTTGCCCGTTGCTCAAAACGACATCATATTACTACAATACGACGTCGTTTTATGTCCACATGGCAAAAACCTGGGCCTCACTACTGTCCCAATCATTAGCTCGGTTTCCTACCCGGTTCTATCCGGTAGAGGTTCAACCCTACCCAAAAACCATTTCATTTAAAACCCAAATTTTTTATTTTTTTTCTTTTGTTGTTCTATTTCTTTTTCTCTTTTTAAACTTTATATTTTCTTTTTAAAAAAATATAGAAAGACCCTTCAAATCAAAATTAAAAAGAAAACATAATTATCCATTAGTCCTACTTTTCCTCTAAATCCACTCCTTAATCTCTCTTAATATTTTCATGTACCAATTTTACATAAAAAAAAACATTAAAGCATAATTTTTGCAGCACATAGATTAGGGCATGACTTTTACAGCCATATCATTATATAATTTCATGATATTAATAATTCACATAAAAGAAAAAAAAACCATCCCCATCATCATCACCACAACCACCACCACCACCACCACTATCATCGCCACCCCACCCTCCTCTCCCCTTCCCCATCAACACCCCCCTACACACAAAGTAAGCACCACCACCGTAAACCTGACCACCACCACCACCACCACCACCACCCTTCCACTACCACTACCACTATAGTTCCCATGTCCTTCCTCTCCTCTCACTCCCACCCCCAACTATTTGACAACCACCATAAAATCCATAACCAGAGTCATTAATCCAACCCACAGAATACCAAATCTTGCAAAAAAAATCCACAACCACTAACAATTTTCAAATCCACAACGGTAGAATCACCAGCAACCCACAAATGCACAACCATACACAAATCCACAGGTTTCGGCTTCGGATTCAGTTGGCTCGTCGGTGGTGGGCGGTCCCATGGTGCAGGAGAGAGGAGGGGTTAGTTTTGAAGTTTGTTCTTTTTTAATTTTTTTTTGTTTAAAAAGTGGATGATACGAGGGAGTTGATGGGAGATTTGGTGTATTTGGAGGAGGTGGAAGAGGAGGAGGAGGAGGTGGTGGGACGGTGTGGGTGTGGAAGAAGAGGGTGAGTGTTTCTTTTTCTTTTTCTGTCTTCAGTTATTCTGGTTGTTGTTTTAATTGGAATGATTTAGGGAAAAAAAAATCGATTTTTATGTTGAGAGAACAGTAAGAATCGTTGTGCTTGTTATTTTTATTATTTTTCCTATTTGTAAAAATCATTTATACATAGAAACAAAATAATTGGAGCGAGAATTATATGATATTGTAAACCATAAGGAACATATAAGTTAATCCATAATTTCAGGTAATTTGTATAAATAATTTATATATAGAAAGAAATTAATTGGAGTCAAAATTACAAGTTATTCTAAATTCTAATGAAAAGATAAGTTAACCCATGATTTCGGGTAATGGCATAGCAATCATTCTTTACTAAATTAGTGGATAATTATAATGAAATTAACATTTAAGCCATACTTTGGGGTAATAAATGTATCAATCATTATTTACCAAATTAGTGGACACTAATGAAATTAACATTTAATCCATGATTTTTGGGTAATAAGTACGTCATTCAATCTTTACCAAACTAGTGGACGGAAAGGTGGACAGGTATATTAATGAATTAACATTTAATAGATTTTTAGGGAATGTTGTCGGGCCATTTATTTCTTCGGTTGAACCTCTTAAACCGGATAGAACCGGGTAGGAATGTGAGGGCTTCACGCTTGACACGTGGGTAAGTAGTAGAACCTATGTCTTCATGGTTCATTACAGGTTTTGATAAATGACAAACCAAGATCATAACATAGATGAAGCAAAAAGAAATCAAGCAAACAAGTACTCANTGGTTCATTACAGGTTTTGATAAATGACAAACCAAGATCATAACATAGATGAAGCAAAAAGAAATCAAGCAAACAAGTACTCAACCAAAGTGATCAAGAATTCAAGTGAAGATATGATCAAGAGTTGAAGTGCAAAGAAGAGCAAGAGAAGTTAGGACCCATTTGTACAAGGTAAAACACTCAACTTCTCTTAGGCATTTGCTCAAACAAAACAAATTTCACTCATACATTTCATAGCATGCTTTCAGTCATAAAATTGTATTTTGAGTCCATAACATCGATGTTGTGTCCAAAAACATCGATGTTCTTTGTTTTCAAGTTTTTCTCAAAATTTGGCAGAAGTGCCAAAACATCGATGTTGTAATTAAAACATCGATGTTGTGATTTCTTCAACGATTTTCAAAATTTGGCAGTAGGCAAATAACATCGATGTTGGAATCCATAACATCGATGTTATAATGACCGTTGCATTTGAAAATATTTTTACATGAGAAAAACATCGATGTTGGATTGATAAACATCGATGTTCTTCAATGGTCAGTTTTAATCGTTTTTCACAGAAGCAATATAACATCGATGTTGTGAATTAAACATCGATGTTCTTCAAGAATCAGTTTTCATCTCATTTTCACAAAAGTAAAATAACATCGATGTTGGTTTTCAAAACATCGATGTTCTTCATATGAAGCTTTAAAGGTTTTTTACACAGAATCAAAATAACATCGATGTTGGGTTTGAGAACATCGATG
Organism: Turnera subulata; assembly: GCA_028386065.3. Lineage (NCBI taxonomy): Eukaryota > Viridiplantae > Streptophyta > Magnoliopsida > Malpighiales > Passifloraceae > Turnera > Turnera subulata. The sequence continues at coordinate 106,518 of JAKUCV010002934.1, forward strand.
TTTTAGTTACCGTTAGTCCAAAAATTCAAATTTGCTGGACAAAACATCGATGTTGAGAATTAAAACATCGATGTTATGGCCGTTATTGCTGACAACTTTTTAGCACCCACTATGTTTTGCTTAAAGCTTTTTCTTGGGTGGATTTCAAACGGCTCCATGACTTTTCAGAGCTAAAAATTGAGCATTTTCAGCTCTGATTACAAATGAATCAACTCTCTACATTCAAGCATTCATTTGATATGTTCATCTAAATTTTAATTGAGCCAATATCCTATTGAGGATTTGAGAGTTGCCTTTTTAGAGCTTTACTTGTATACTCATATCTGCTCTTTGAGAGAGTTCTTTGTTTGAGTGATTGTATTGCTATACACCTTAAGGGAGGTTAGTTCCCTTGTTGAGATTCATAGGAAGAGGGTATATCATCTTGTGTGAGAAGTCTTGAAGTGAGGTATCTTCAAGCAAGAGATTAGAGTTTCTTGTGACTAGAACTCTAGGTTGTAAACGGTTTGTTAAGCACCCGTAAGCTTAACGTAGATAGTGGAATCTTCAAGAGAGTCTCTTGAAGGACTGGATCAGCCACACGAGTAGTGTGTGTGTGAACCAGGATAAATTGCTTGTGTCCTTCAATCTTTTTAATTCCGCATTTATTTCCTGCTTATTTCGTTTTAATCCGATAAACGCTATTCACCCCCCCCCTCTAGCGTAGGTCTATTGTTCTAACATTTGGTAGCGGAGCCTAACTCTCTGAAAAACTTAACCGTTTGAGAGGATTTTCTATGACTAGTTCAAGTTATGCTCATGCAGGAATCATCGAAGGACAGTCCACAAATCGTCCACCATTCTTTGACGGCACCAACTACACGTATTGGAAGGAGAGGATGAGAATCTTCATTCAGTCCAACAACATTGCTCTTTGGCGTATCATGAAGAATGGAGAGCAAATTCCGATGAAGAAAGTTGGTGAAACTATGGTGCCAATGAAGGAAGAGGAGTATGATGCAGAGGACGACAAGAAGATAGAAAACAATGCAAGAGCCATCAACATGCTGTATTGTGCAGTCAATCCCGACGATTACCGGAAGATATCTTGCTGCACAACTGCAAAGGAAATGTGGGACAAGCTGGAAATCACTCATGAAGGAACTGATCAAGTTCGGGAGGCTAAAATCGACTCCCTCACCTCTGAATACGAACTCTTTCGTATGAAGGAGAATGAGGGAATTGAGGAGATGTTTGACCGCTTCTCCAAATCATAAATGAGCTTCATGCTCTCAAGAAGGTCTACTCCGACAAGGACTTGGTCAGAAAAGTTCTTCGAAGTCTCACTCCCGAATGGCGATCAAAGGCGGATGCCATCTACGAAAACATCAGCATCAACAACACAACGGTTGATGGACTAAGAGGTAATCTTATAACCTATGAAACCATTATTCTTAAACCCTCTTTGCCTTCTATGCAGGAACCAAAGAAGAAGACAATAGTTCTCAAAGCTTCTACCTCCAAGACACAAGAACTCACTGAATCGGACTCTAGCGATGATGATCAAGAACTCGGACTTGTCATCCGCAAATTCCACAAATTCATGAAGAAGGAATTTGTAAAGAAAGGGAGAAAGATGTCCGGACCACCCAAATGCTATGGGTGTGGAGAGAGTGGGCACATCAAGCCCAAATGCCCCAAAGCAAAGGAGGGAAAGGAGAAGAAGACCTACAAGAAGCAAAGAGCATACATCTCATGGGGAGGAGATTCCGGCGATGAATCATCCGATAGCGATGAAGAGGAAACAGCTAACCTATGTCTCATGGCTAGGGAAGAACCGGAAGAGGTAAGTACCACTCCTCCAAATGAGAACTTTACATATGAAGAACTACAAAATGCATTTGATGAGCTTTATGGTGAATTTAATTTCTATTTCTAAAGTTAATAAGAGTTTAAAGAAACAAGTTACAACTTTGGAAAATGATTTGGAAAATGTGTCTAATGAGAATAAGAATCTTAAGGAAGAAAATACGACTCTAGACACACCTAAGGAATGTGTATCATGTGGCTCCTTAAAAGAACAAAATGAAAAATTAGCATGTGAAAATATGAAGCTGAAGGATGAAAATAAAGTGCTAGGAAAGAAGAGTGTAGAGGAATGTTCATCATGTATACCTTTAAGGAAACAAGTTGAACAACTTGAAACAACCTTGAAGAAGTTTAATACTCCTCATAAAAATCTGAATTCTATGCTAGGCAATTTGCAATCTACTAGGCATGGAATAGGTTTTAGGAATGAACCTAAAAGACATAAAGTTGATTCAAAGAAACCTAAGGTACAACCTAAGGTAAACAAAGTGAGTAATGTGCATAAGTATAGGCAATATAGTAACTACTATCAACCTAGAAGAATGCACAACCCAAATGTCATTTGTCATTATTGCAATAGAATAGGACACATTGCTCCTGTTTGCTTCACTAGGCATAGGCATTGGGCTCAAGAAGAAGCTCATATCCACTATGCTTCTAACACTCAAGGACCCAAGAAGATTTGGGTACCTAAATCTCATTGATTTGATTTTGTAGGTATGCTTGAAGGCATCAAGTGTACTTTGGTACCTTGATAGCGGATGCTCCAAGCACATGACCGGAGAAGCATCCAAATTTTTGCAAATAAAGCCATCAAATGGAGGAAACATTGTCTTTGGAGACAACAACAAAGGAAAGATCATCGGCATTGGCTCGGTTGGGAAAGATGAGTCTTCCTCCATTAATAATGACTTGCTTGTTAAAGGACTTAAACACAATCTCTTAAGCATAAGTCAATTATGTGATAAGAGGAATCGTGTGATTTTTGATTCCAAGTCATGCACCGTAGAACGACTTAGTGATAATAAGATTATTCTACATGGTAATAGAATTGACAATATTTATATGGTTAACTTAGAAGAGTCTTCATCAAAGTTTTCAAAATGTCTAATGAGCAAAGAAGATGATATGTGGTTATGGCATCGTAGAATAGCTCACGTTAATATGAAGACCTTAAACAAATTAGTGTCACAAGATTTAGTAGTTGGTGTTCCAAAGATTAAATTTAAAAAAGATTCTATATGCAATGCATGTCAAAAGGGGAAGCAAGTGAGAGCCTCGTTTAGTTCCAAAAACGTTGTCTCAACATCTAGACCGCTTCAACTTTTGCACATGGATCTCTTTGGTCCCTCACAAATTAAAAGTTTTGGAAGAAATTATTATGCTTTTGTAATTGTTGATGATTACTCTAGATTCACTTGGACTTTATTTCTAACTCACAAAAGTGAAGCATTTAGTGTTTTCAAGAGTTTTGCTAAGAAAGTTCAAAATGAAAAAGAATGTTCAATTACTTGCATTAGGAGTGATCATGGAGGTGAATTCGAAAACAATCAATTTTCAGCGTTTTGTGATAAATATGGCATTGAGCATGACTTCTCAGCCCCTCGGACACCACAACAAAATGGTGTTGTTGAACGCAAGAATAGGTGTCTTGAGGAAATGGCAAGAACAATGCTCAATGAGGCTAAAATTCCCAAGTATTTCTGGGCTGATGCAGTGAGTACGGCTTGCTATGTGTTAAACCGAGCAATCATAAGGCCAATACTCATGAAAACGCCCTATGAATTATACAAAGGAAGAAAGCCTAACGTTTCTCATCTGCGAGTCTTTGGTTGCAAATGTTTTGTCCATAATAATGGGAAAGACAATCTAGGAAAATTTGATGCAAAATCTGATGAAGGCATCTTTCTCGGTTATTCATTGCGCAGCAAAGCGTATAGAGTCTTCAATAGACGTACTTTAAGTATTGAGGAATCCCCTCATGTTGTGTTTGCAGAAAATGATACTCGCTTGGCGAGAAAGGATTTTTGTGATGATCTTGTAGGTACACTTGAGAAGATGTCATTGGATGATAAGGAAGAAGAAGATATGCAAGACAATGCTTGGAAGAAAGGAGGCACTTCAACCGAACCAACACCTCAACAAGAAATGGAGGCTACACCTCAACAAGAAGAACCAAGCCCTGTGGAAGACATGCAAGAAACAACGGTTGATATCAACCAAGAGTTACCTAGAGCATGGCGAGAGTCCAAAGACCATCCCCTTGACACGGTAATAGGTGATATCAACCGCGGTGTAAGTACTCAAAATTCTCTTAGAGACAACATACGGCACATTGCATTTGTTTCACAAATTGAGCCTACAACTATTTCTGAAGCAATTAATGATGAACATTGGACCTTGGCTATACAAGATGAGCTAAATCAATTCAAACGTAATGATGTTTGGGAATTGGTTCCAAGGCCCATTGATCATACAATAATTGGGACAAAATGGGTGTTTAGAAACAAACTAGATGAAAATGGCATAATAACTAGAAACAAAGCTAGGTTAGTGGCTAAAGGATATAATCAAGAAGAAGGAATAGATTTTGAGGAAACATATGCACCCGTTGCACGACTAGAAGCCATTCGCCTCTTGCTTGCATTTGCATCATCTATGAACTTCAAATTATATCAAATGGATG
>JAKUCV010002935.1:22132-36885 GCA_028386065.3 Turnera subulata
GATCCAACCGGGAGATCAAGCACAGCTACCTGCTGAGATAACCACGTCCGTACTCTGGAAGGATGGAAAGTGACTGCACGCTAACTAAAGTCTGAAAAACAACGTTGGCGATTATGTGAGTCGCCTACTCAGTGAGCAATATAAATCTAATTATGAAGGTGTGCAGATCAAGTCCGAAAGGAAAGAAGAGCAACAAGACAAGTAAGCAACATACAACAACCAGTACTAACATGCCAAGCCAATCAAGCAAACAATTCATTATTCTCCATCTGTTGTATGTTAAGTTTTCTTATTAAAATTTATTATTCAAGGCCCCCTACTGTGTGCGTCGAGCTCGGTCCCGTCTCATGAGACAACCAGGCATAAGCCCAAATAAAACCAGGCACGAAGCCCAAAAATATCCATAGAGAGAGAGAGAGACAGAGAGAAAGAGGGAGGTAGAAGGAGGGAGGTAGAACCGGTCATTACAGACCCATATGCAAAACCGCATAACACTTGCTATCCCGCAAGCAAACCCGAGGGGTATCACTTCCCGCTCGAACCAACCGGTCATCAGCACACAGTAGCCTAACTTCTACTGTACATTATCTTATTCACAAGTTATGAGTTTATGTGTGCCATTAGTTGTGATTTAACAGGGTTGTGTGATAATACAACTCAAACAGATAACCGGGCCTCCGACCCACAATACATCACACCAAACACCCAGAATCACACCACATGTTATAATCCATAGCAAACCAAATATCCAGCATAAGCAAAAGGTACACTTAGGCACACAATACGGATCACAGCATGTTAGCAAACAAGCATGCAACTCAAACAAACCAATCCAACAAGCTCATGCATACAAACATAAAAAGACGTATAAAGTCACCTCAACGACGATTGTCCTGTGGAGCTTTTCCCAAAACAGATCCTCCAGCTCCCGAGGTATTACCCGTGCCTGAATACCGGCACACACAACAAATTACAAACAATAACAATAAAAACGTGCATGCATGTAACTATAATGCTCAACTGAGTTAAACCCGTCCCTAGTTAGCCAACTATGTAATTCCCGGGTCCAAGCCCGACATGGTGTTTATCTCACCTAACTCCAAGTATCGGGACCTAAGGTTTACCGGCTTACGCCCAACTAAGTCCAATAAGTAGTTCCCTGGCCTATGGCCCACTCATTATGTCTTTACGAGTTTCCGGCCTAAAACCCAATCTAAGCCCAAATTCAATTTCCGGGCCTAAAGCCCACTTCCTTAAGTCCTTATTAAACCAATTATAGGATTGGGCTCAAAGCCCGTTACTTAAGTCCAAGATCAATCCAAGCCAAAGATTCCCGGCCTAAGGTTCTACCCGTGTCGGTAAATACCGGCCTCATACTACTCACACTCTCGGTTTCCACTAATCACAATTAAGTACATAACCCAATTCCGAATTATAAGTACATGCCGGATATAGATTTAAAATACACCATATATACCGTGGAATGCCGAAATAAAGACCCGAGCCTTCGCCGGAATATTCCCGAGCCTCGCCGGAAAATTCCCGAGCCTCGCTAGAAAATTCCCGAGCCTCGCCGGAAAATTCTCGAGCCTTCACCGGATTCCGGTAACCTCGCCGGAACTCCACCAACAACCACAGGAAATCTGCCATAGATCATAAACAATACTCAAATCGTATTCACTCAACCAAACATCCGTTCAATCAAAACAACACCCACTGATCTCTAAAACGATTCAAGGAAAAAGAAAGATGGGAGAAGAATCCCTACCCGGAAAATTCACTACCAAACCCGAATCTCAACTCCTCTGCCGGAGGAACACACACACACACCCGAGCACCTTCACTGCCCGACACACACCCAGCACTTCACTCACACACGCAAGCAACCTGCCGGAACCATCACAACCACAGCATGTCGGCGACGACCATCGACGCACGCACACGCACCATCCCACCGGCCACACACACACAACCAAACAAAGTCAAGCCAAGAGAAACCGAGAAGAAACAGGGAAGAATATAGGCGACGCTTACCGGAATGGCGGCGGTGCTGACGGGTCTCGGCTCGTCCTCGAGTTCTCCGCCACGACCGACGCCCTGGACCAGCTCCCTTCTCACGACGCAGCGGCGGCGGCGGCACAAAAGAAAGAAACCAGTTAATGGCCGTCGACGTGTGTGTGTGTGAGGGAACCAAAAGAAGAAAAGAAATTGAGAGGAATAGATCGGGTAGAGTAATGGCTTGGGGAGAGGGTTGTGGAAGAGGAGAAGAGAAGAGGGAGAGGAAGAAAAGAGATGGCGCCGTCGGGGAAAAAGAAAGAAGGAAGAAAGTGAAGAGAAAAGAGAAGAGAAAAAAGAAAGAAGAGAAGGAAGGAACGGCTAGGGTTTGGCCGCCCCTAGTGGATGACATGTCGTTCCACTTAGGCGCGGTCAACCCTCTAGTCAACGCGGTTTTGTTTTTTTTTCTTTTTTTTTTAAACAGTTACCAAAACGACGTAGTTTCGGTGAAACTACATCTAGGTTTAATTCTCAACTCCGAAACCCGATTTAACTCCAACAAAAGCCGAACCCGTCGTACCATCGACTTAATTCCAATATAACCAAGGTAAAATAATTTATTCCCTTGTCCAAAAATTTGGAAATTCCTCAAGGGCAAAATTGGAATAAAAATTTCGGAAATTCCGAAAAATCAAATAATGAAAAATTCGGTGAAAATTCGGGGCGTTACATTAAGTCCACTGATTCAGAGGCCCTTGTTACAGAGAACAGGGGGAGGAGCAGGAGCAGAAAGCCGCGAGGGAGGAAACATTCCAAGTCTCGTGACAAGGAGAAAGAATGGAAGCCTAGAGGAAATTCCAAATTCAGAAGTGAGATTAGATGCTACTACTGTGACAAGCCGGGACATATCAAAAGAGAGTGTAGGAGTTTCAAGAGAGATCAAGAAAAGGGAGAAGGAAAGAAGGTTGCCAAAGAAGATTCAAGTGCAGTGGCAATTGATTCCGAGGATGATTCCTTCCTTTTATATGAGGAGGAGAGCATTAATGTTGCACAGCAAGAATATACATGGTTTTAGACAGTGGTGCTTCCCGACATGTTACACCTTGTAGAGTGTTCTTTAGTACCTACAAGTGTGGTGACTTTGGCTCATTGAAGATGGGTAACAAGTCCGATGCTCGGATTGTTGGAGTCGGTGATATTTGTCTAGAAACCAATCTTGGATTCAAGTTGCTACTCAAGGATGTAAGACAAGTTCCGGATCTTCGATTGAATTTGATCTCCACCGGCATTCTTGATGATGAGGGATATCATAGTAGCTTTGGTAATGGGATTTGGAAGCTTACTAGAGGAAAGGGTGCAATTGTCTTGGCAAAAGGGGAAAAGGAGAATACTCTCTACCGAACTCAAGCAAAGCCTTGCTATGATGAAGTTAATGCCGTTGAGCATGAAGTCTCTATGGAATTGTGGCATAAGAGACTTGGACACTTGACTGAGAAAGGTCTACAATTGCTTGCAAAGAAAGAGTTCTTGCCAAGCTTGTCAGGTACCTTGTCTAAATCTTGCACTCATTGTTTAGTTGGCAAGCAACATAGAGTGTTTTTCCATACTTTTCCTCCATCTAGAAAAAGTAATGCTCTTGATTTAGTTCACACTGATGTTTGTTTCATGAGTGATAGATCCAATGGAGGTGCTTTGTATTTTGTAACCTTTATTGATGACTACTCTAGAAAAGTGTGGGCTTTTGTATTGAAGAGTAAAGATCAGGTGCTTGATGTGTTCAAGAAGTTCCATGTTAGTGTTGAGAGAGAAACTGGGATGAAGTTGAAGGCCATTAAAGTAGACAATGGTGGCGAGTATCGGGGTCCATTTGAAGAGTATTGCAACTCTTATGGCATCAAGCTTGTGAAGACACCTCCCAAGACACCGCAGCACAATGGTGTAGCAGAGAGAATGAACAGAACCATTTGCAACAGAGTTGTTAGTATGCTCTCTCATGCAAAATTGCCTAAGTCATTTTGGGGTGAGGCAATGAGGACTGCGGTTGATTTGATCAATTTATCTCCTTCCACGGCACTTGATGGTGATGTTCCAGATAGAGTGTGGAGTGGAAAGAATGTGTCCTACAAGCACTTGAAGGTGTTTGGTTGTAAGGCATTTGTTCATGTGCCTAGAGATGAGAGGTCCAAGCTTGATAGCAAGACCAAGCAGTGTATCTTCCTTGGATATGGGCATAATGAGTTCGGGTATAGATTGTGGGATTTGAAGAACAAGAAGATCATAAGAAGCAGAGATGTGGTGTTCTTTGAAGACCAGACACTAGAAGATTTTGATGAGATGGAAAAGCCTAGTACTTCTTCCTCTTCTTCTAGTGAGGTACTAGGTGGCCCGAGTACAGTTCCATTTGTCCATGCTGATCACGGGGGAGATGTGCAGAATGATGATGGTGATGCAATTGGTCATGAGCCCAATGATGTTCCTATGGTTGATAATGATGCACCGGAGCATGTTGATGTGGAGCCACCACCACAACCACAGTTGAGAAGATCATCAAGAGAGCCTCAACCATCTACACGGTATCCATCCAATGAGTGGGTGACAGTTACAGATGAAGGAGAGCCGGAGAGCTATGAAGAGGCTTTGTCACTTGATGATAGAAGAAAATGGTTGGAAGCCATGCAAGATGAGATGAATTCTTTGCATGAGAACAACACTTATGAGTTGGTTGAGTTGCCAAAGGGGAGGAGAGCACTTAACAACAAATGGGTCTTTAGGCTAAAGACGGAAGAAAGTACTTCACAGCCAAGGTACAAGGCGAGATTGGTTGTGAAAGGATTTGGTCAAAAGAAGGGGATTGATTTTGATGAAATCTTTTCTCCCGTTGTGAAGATGTCTTCTATCCGGGTTGTCTTGGGTTTGGCTGCCTATTTGGATTTGGAGATTGAACAACTTGATGTGAAGACAGCTTTTCTCCATGGTGAGCTAGAGGAGGAAATCTACATGAAGCAACCGGAAGGGTTTGAAGTCAAGGGAAAAGAGAACCTTGTGTGCAAGCTGAGGAAGAGCTTATATGGTCTTAAGCAAGCTCCGAGGCAATGGTACAAGAAGTTTGACTCCTTCATGATAGATCATGAGTTCAGCAGGACTACCTCTGATCATTGTGTCTATGTCAAGAGGTACTCTGATGATAATTTTATTATCCTCTTGCTATATGTGGATGATATGTTGATTGTTGGCCATGATGCAAAGAAAATCCGAAGTTTGAAGAAAGCTTTGAGTAGTTCATTTGCAATGAAGGATTTGGGACCGGCAAAGCAAATACTTGGCATGAAAATCTCTAGAGACCAAAACAAGAAGAAATTGTGGTTGTCTCAAGAAAGATACATTGAGAAGATTCTTGATATGTTCAACATGAGCAAGGCAAAACCTGTGTGTTCTCCACTTGCGTCTCACTTTAGGCTTAGCTCCAAGCAAAGTCCTACAAGTGACCAAGAGAAGGAAGAGATGAAGAAAGTGCCTTATGCTTCAGCCGTGGGTAGTTTGATGTATGCCATGGTGTGCACTAGGCCGGATATTGCCTATGCCGTTGGTGTTGTTAGCCGGTTCATGTCTAATCCGGGTAAAGAGCATTGGTCGGCCGTGAAGTGGATATTGCGGTATCTCAGGGGTACTTCTAGTTTGTGTTTATCCTTTGGCCATGGGAGTCCGATACTTGAGGGGTATACGGATGCGGATATGGCAGGAGATGTTGATTCTAGGAAGTCTACTTCTGGGTTTATGATGACCTTTGCAGGGGGAGCCGTGTCATGGCAATCAAAGTTGCAGAAGTGTGTAGCATTGTCCACTACAGAGGCAGAGTACATTGCCCTGTCAGAGGGTGGAAAAGAAGTTATGTGGATGAAGAAACTTCTTGAGGAACTTGGTCTTAGTCAAGACAAGTTCGTTGTGCACTGTGATAGTCAAAGTGCCATCCATCTCAGTAAGAATCCTACCTTTCATTCAAGGTCCAAGCACATTGAGGTGCGGTATCAATGGATACGGGAAGCTATTGAGATGAAGCAATTATGTGTTGAGAAAATCCATACGGAGGATAATGGCTCCGATATGATGACTAAGCCACTACCGAAGGAGAAGCTTATTTTTTGCCGGAAACAAGCGGGCTTGGTAGATCCCTCCATGTGAGTTTGGAGGGGGAGATTGTTGGGTGGGTCCAAATACACATGGAGCCCACACCCATTTGGCAAGTCACACATGTGACTTAGAAAAGAAAAAAAAAAGAGTGTGAGTGGCAGTGTGTGCGTGTGAGGCAGCAAAAAGAAAAGCAGCAGAAAAATTAGAGAAGGAGAGGCAGAGAGTTGACGAGTGAAGAGGAAAGAAAAAAGGGGTATGCTCCTCATCTTTGCAAGCCTTGATCGGGTAGCAAACGGAGTCCGATCTTGATGAAATTTCAGTATGTTGTTCTCCTCTTCAAGCTCTACAAAGTGAACGGAGCTGATCGTTGAGAAGCTTCATGTTTCCGGGTATTGGTGTTATACCTATTTGGTGAGACTTATCCACTTCTCCTCTAATTTGTTGCTTGTAATCCACTAGTATAGTGATGAGTTTGTTGTTGGAGCCAAGATATGTTGTTCTTGATGTTGCTGCTATATGTTAGCCTCTAGTTTTATCTAGAGAGGAGTATTTGTTGTGAACCCATTATTATTTCATATAGTGGAAGATTGACGGACTTCAGTCCCGTGGTTTTTACCCCGCCTTGGGGGTTTTCCACGTATATTCGGTGTTGTTGTTGTATTGGTTTTGATTGCTAGTATTAATTTAGTTGGTTGATTGATATCTCATTTTGATGGTGTAAAGAGGGGAAAGAAATTGACCGGGTTATTCCGCTGCGCATTTAATTCCGGTTGATTTTGTTGTTGTGTTGAATTGGTGTGATATTTCCCCAACACTTCCCAGGTGATGATGAGATGAGAAGAGAAGAGAGGGAATCGGATCCATCATTAAGAAGTGATGGCCACGAGCTTGCCAAGTAATTCGGCTGCGTATGTCTCGATGCATGAATATTATGCTATTAGGGCGTCCCAACTGGAAACCGAATACAGACTGGCTTTGGAGGGGACTAATGAGGATCCGAGCGTACAACAAAGCATGGATATGAATATGATGCCATTTGGGGGGAATTAGTGACTCCCTGAGCTTAGTGTGGTTCTTAAAAAGTTTGAAGAGTCTTTGAATGTTTTCCAGGAGCCAAACATGTGTTTACTAAATAATTACTGGTGCATGCATGGAGAGGGTTGTTTCATTTCATGATGAATTTCTTCTTCTTCTTCTTTTACTTGTACGGATCACATTATGATTGAAAATGAAAATCAGAGACTCAGCTCCTTAATTTTTCATCAAAAGTTTCATTTTCTTGGGGGGGCGAGCGATGAGCTTTTATCCATGCTGCAATTATTCAAAACTCAATTATGTGTTCCCAAGTACGACTGTGAAATGCTTTCAAAAAAAAGTATGACCGTGAAATGATGAAGCATTCTTATCATCATCAGCTCACAACTCCTCCGGCAATGGGATGTTCAGTTCTGAAGAAAGAAACTGAATGATTTTCCGCGAGGCAGCCCCGGATATAGACAGTCTGTTCACGGTCACAGCTACAGCAAATCTGCTGGGAATGTGACAGATCCACCAAAACCTCGATGACCAAACCCAACAAAGGACCCGTCATTCGAACTCCACCGCTTAAATCCAAGTCCGAATTCCCCATTTTTCAAGACCATATCTTCATACTCCCCCACCCCCAAGAATGCATCATGAATTCTTGGGTCTTTGAAAATCCTGATGGCGTTACCTTTTCCGGAGCCCTCCCCTAGGCTGATGACACTGTCAGAATAAGTGCTAATTCCGTTACCAGCGAGACCAGTGTTAGTACCATTGCCAAAATTCTTATTAATCTCAGTATCATCTTCATTGTACTTGAAAGGAGGAGCCACATCTTTGTTCTGTTTCTGATTGGTGGAGTTATTCTCAGAATGGATAGTTGGAATGTGAGGATGGCTACCAAGAAATGGCTTGGCCAAAGAAGAATGTGATGGTGGGATCACACCTCCATCAACAAGAGATGCATAGAAGCGTGCGAGAGCACGGGCTGAAGAGTTTCCATTGACAGATGGTAGGATGGCACGGCGAATCTCAAGCATGTTGCACAACGAAATCAGGGAGGCAATAGGTTCCAGCTCCGCCGTGTCCAGTGTGGCAGTAGCAAGACGAGATTCTACACCTGAAACTGTGGAAGGCCAAATTTAGTGCTAATGGTTGAAGCAGATATGTTTAAGTTAAGAGGGCCATCTAAGACAGTCAAATTCAAAGAAAGAAAACTCGACAGAGAAACTTGGAAACAAGTTTAATTTAAAAAGCAAGAGAATTGAGACAATGGTACCCATCACCTGGAGGAATTCCAATATACAGCTCTCCTTCAATTTGGAGTGGATGAATGATTGCTTCTTCAAGTATCTCCTGGAATTTCTTTCCAGAGGTATGCTGTTTATTAGGAAAAAAAAAAAAAAAAGAGGAGGATGAGAACAAAGTAAATTTGTTACCAAAAGCATCATTGATATATTTTTTTTTTTCAGGTTTAAGAAATGCATCTCATATTCCAATCATGCAGGCTAACTGAGAAATTACGTCTCACATGAATGTCTCTCAGCCACAACTCGAATAGTTTTTAACCAGAAAATAAAGCAAAGCATTTTCATGGTCAGGGGAGGGGTTTGACAGATATTTTCTTGGAGGAAAAACTATCACTAGTCAATAGGTATTGATGATACATTATACTTTGCAGAAACCATCTTCATCCATCAATAGCTTCCGTCAGGGCAAACGCTTAGAACATGTAGACTTGTGCCAACAATGCATGTATTTTGAACATGGTGATGGCAACTAGTCAATAGGTATTGATGATAATTCCGTTCTTCCAGCAAAACTAACATGACACCAAGCACTTCAACAGTGGAAACTTTAAAGATAAAGAACAAACAAAAGCCAGGAATAGATTAATAAAAAGAGGAACCCGAAAGGTACAAGGAACTGAGAAGGAAATGCTTCTGTATTTTAGTTCTCATTGATCTTCTTGACCAAGTTCGTGATGACAAAAAATTCTTATTTACTTCAGCACCCTTGAAATTGAAATGCACAAGGATGAAACAATACCTCAATTACTCCACCGCAAAGCCATCCAAAAGACGAATAGTGGTACCACTGCTCCCGGCCAGGTTCCGTCTCCGGCACCGACGTAGCAATTTCACTCAAACACTTATCCCAGTCACAAATTAGCGAAGCATTTTCTAGCCATGATTTGCCCAAAGCATTGTGCAAGCCAGATGTATGGTTAAGCACATGGTGGACCTAAAGAGAAAGCAATGCATAAGCAACATAGTATGTATCAGACAACATCATCATACTGAACAAGCACTTCGGTCCTGAAACAAAAACCAATCTTTTCATACCTTTATGTGTTCTTTACCATTTGTGCCAAATCCTGGCCAGACATTTGCAACATTTTCATCAAGCTTGACCTTTCTGCAAGGAACCATTCCAAATTTTCAAGAAAAGAAAAGCTTGGCAAACACAACAAACTTTTTCTAGTGCTTTTATAGTTTAATGTTGGCAAGCATTCAGCAATGTTGTCATTCCATTAGGTACAGCAATTGTCTCAATATGCTGAATTATACTGAACTTTTTGGTTGATAGAAATATTCAAACAAAAATCAGATTACGTTTCATGCTATATCAGTCTACAAATTGCAAAAGCACAATTCCACAAGCAATAAACTTCAAAGTTGATACAGCTAGTACATAAAATCTTGTGGAGACAGTTCAATTGCAAAATTGGAAGAAGGAAAACCACCCCGGTTGTCATAAAAATTGCACCAGAAAGACTCACCCTTTGTCGACAAGCCAATGTAATAATGCTGTTGTGATGCCCTTTGTTGCAGAGAAGACAGGGAAAAGGGTGTCAGGCCGAACTGGTCGAGGGTCATCTTCTCCAAGCACTCCAGCAGCTGAATCAATAATAACCTTGCCGTCTTTGTATGCGCATACCTTTAGAAGCAGAATAACAGTAAGTAAAAGTTCATTTGGGCTCCAAATTAGCAGAAAAATAAAGAGACCATAATGGTTTGACCTGGATTCCAAGTATCTGGTTATCATCACGCAGTTCAACCAGCAGCTGCCTCAGTTTTGCTTCCACATCAGAGTGAAGTGGTGTGTTGCAAATCCATTGGGCATCTCCTGCTGTTCCCTTCTCCATGTTTTCCTACGTGACAAATGAGGGTTTCACAGGTTAAACAGACATGAAGCTGTTACTAGTTAGCGGGATTCTGTAACGTCTATGTTTATCATTCAAACTCGAAAACGTAAGTGAACTTTGTTTGACTTCGAGGACACAAAACTCAGCAGTTCATTACTGAATAAATGCATAATTAAAGAGCAAGAATCTACAAATCAGGAGCATATATGTCAATTCAATAAAAAACAGGAAAGGTTGAATGCTGCCGTTATAAAAAGAGGAAAGGTTGAATGCAGGTATTGTCACCGACAAAAATTTGTGAAAAAAAATCGAGTTGCTCACTCTCTATATCTGATATTGTCAACTGCTGACACAGTGATACCAGTTGGATTGCCGCCCTTTTTGACCTTTTTTGAAAACCGAAGACCACTGATTTTTGGTGGAAAGATTAATGAAAGATAACATAATACAGATTTCACAATCCATGTCAGTTAATTTAACTTCCATAACAGCAAAACAGTGAATAATTACGGATTAATTTCACATTTCGTCCCTGTGTTGCCTCCTCAAATTGAAATTCGTCCTTGTGTTGAGTTTTAATTGGTTTTGATCCCTCAGTTGATCAATTTTTTAAAGTTTTAGTCCGTTTTACGATTTTACCCCTAAATTCAGTACTTTACTGTTCAAACCAGTTTACCCACCCGAAATTCGACCCAACTAACCAACCCAACCCGGAACCTTATTCAAAAATCTCCAATAAACAAATAACTCTACCTCCCAACATCAAAAATTTTAAAATCATAAAAAAATACAAATTATTTTTTAAAAAATTTTAAAAAATTAAAAATCATAAACCAAATTATTTTTTAAAAATTTTTAAAAAATTAAAAAATCATAAATCATGAAATGCCCCGACCCGTATTTACCGTTATTCACAGTAAACACGTGGGACCACATACTATTACAATAACCACAGCGGTAAATATCACATCCAGCAGATTAAAAGTACATAATACATCAACCGTACTTGTCCCGGTACGAGAACATTATTACTACAAGCATCAATCCATAGAGTTATAAACAGCAAGCAGCGGAAGTCTTAATACAACACAACAATAGATAATGATATGGACATAATGCAACGCAGGATGGATCCAGGTCTGGCAGAGGGTGCGCCACAGCTTGCCTCGAACGTACCTGAGCTACGCACAATCAATCTACGCGACCAGGTCGCGCAGGCGAGGGGTGAGTCCGAAGTGTTCACCGGGTAAAATCCATAAGCAAGTATACATATACCTTAACCGTAAATAAAACCAAGTCACATTAACAGCAAGAATCTGAAGTTTACACGAACTCTAAATAACACATGCTTTGTGATTCTAGACACGCTACACCAATTTTATTATCAAGGCCCCTATCACTAGTTAAATATTGGCCGTCGCCTGGTAGTCAAGCTAGCTAGCCCGTGGACCCCGCCCTGGTACCTCCACGTATAACTGGCACAGACAGGGAGCAGACCCCAAGCACACTCTCCCCCAGCGCCTAAAATAAAAAAAAAACTGGTACAGACAGGGAGCAGACCCCAAGCACACTCTCCCCCAGCACCATAAAAATAAGACTACCATCTGGCTAAACCAACACTTAACTGTGACTTACTAGATGTCTAAGTGAGACCAGTTTTATTATTCCTAGTTACTCAATTCCTATTATCCTCCACTTCCTCATTATCCCGAGCAGGCTCACAGCCTTTCCGCTCGTCTGGATAATATAAACCACATGGCTTGGTACCCTCAATACTATATTCCCACAATTCACAGTCAACAACAGCAACAGTAATATTCAACCAGTACCAGCATTTCCAACATTATCAATAACAACAACAGTAGCATCAACTCAATTTTAACGGCAACAAATTCCAACCAAAATCATCTCACAATAATTATTCACAGCAACAAAGAATTATCTAAGCATATAACACGACAGCAACTTGGTACTACGGCAGTATATAAATAATTACTTATCCTCACCTTGGCCTATAAATTCCACAGGAAATTCGTCGATTGGTTCCGGTTCTACGTGCACGTACTCGTTATCAGTTCCTATTCAGCAAACAACACATATTCACATAAAATGCACAAATAATGCTTATGATATGATGTACTGTAATACTAATTCTACTAGGTCATTTGTCCCGGTTCATACTCTATTATCCTCATCATTCACTATTTAATATCATAGCCCGATATCATTTCACCGTATTTTCATCCGGTTATTAAATACTTAATAATCCTCCCTTTAAAGAAAACGTTTCCTTGTATATAATATGTCCCTAAAAATTAATTACTAGAACTCCTAAAAATAATATGCCAATCAATTATTTACTTAAAACATCATTTATTTTCTAATTCCTTTTTTTTTCAGAATTTCGTTTTTCTCTTCTTTTTTTTCCTTTTTTTTGGTTGGGCCGTGAACAGTAACCGTGAACAGTAACGGGCCAGGTGAACAGTTCGGTCCATGCACAGTACTGGGCCTGTGAACAGTCGGCCCGTGTACAGTATAGACCAGGTGAACAGTTCGGTCCATGCACAGTACTGGGCCCGTGAACATACGGCCCGTGTACAGTGCAGACCCGTGAACAGTGCCAGGCCTTGGGCCAGGCCAAGGACCCGACGGGTCAACCCGACCCGACCCGCGACCCAGCCACTAAAATGGGTTGCGTCTTCAACCTTAAACTCACCTGCAAATGGCGTGGGCGGCGAGCAGACGGCGAGGCGCTTGGACGGCGGGGAACGAGCGGCGCACGGCAAGGCACGGCTGTGGAGACCGGCGGCAGCAGGTGGAGGGCGGCAGTGGCAGCGGCACGGTGTGGACGGCTGCTGGTCGTGGGCGGCGTGGAAGACGAAAGGTGTGGTGGTGGTGCAACTTGGTGGTGGCGTGAAATGAGGGTGATGGTGCTTGGTGCGTGTTGGTGGCGTGAGGGAGATGGTAGGGAGGTGATGGTGGTGCGTGGAGGACGACTTGGTGGAAGGTGGTCTCGGTGTTTGAAGGTGGGAAGGAGAAGGAGAAGGAGGTGATGGTGTGATGGTGCAAGAGATGGGTTTTTATAGTTGGTGCATGGGATGGCCATCGGGTAAGACATCTTCACGAGCTCCACAGGAAATCGTCACGGGTTGGTTCACGAGCAGGAGCAGGAGTTCACGTATGAGCAGGAGAGTGTTGTGCATGTCATGCATGACATGCATGGCATGCATGGCGTGCATAGCATACGATACGATACTGTGTGGTTGTACCGTGTACTGTCCGTGTACCGTCCGGACTCGGTAAAAACTCAATCTGATCCTTAAAAATCCGTAAGAAAAATCCCGAGTGCGGAACAAAGCTCGGTTTTGGGATTCCGACGTGTAATTTACCTTAAAACAATTTTCCAAGATTATTTTACATGGTAAATTACTGTACAAAGCGTTTTACAGTCCGGTAAAAATATAATTTTTACCCGGACTGTTACAAATCAAATTATTTTAAAATTTTAAAAATCTTAAAATTTAAACCTTTCTTCTCCACATGTTTTTTCTTTTTTCTTTTCATTTTTAAATATAAAAATTCGTAAATTTAAATTTTTTTCTCTACTTTTGTTCTTTTTTCTTTTTTCCCTCCTTTCTTCTCCACACAAGTCCTGTTATAGTAGTAGTCAAAAAGGCATAGTCGACTTAGAGTGGTATGTTTTTTCCCTACTTATCTAGAAAAAATTATATTTTCAAAAATTTTTAAACTAAAAGATAATTTACTTTATGATTTTTTATTTTTGAAAATATTTTTGTACTTTTTTTAATGATTTCCAAAATTTTGATATTTGGAGGTAGAGTTATATATTTATTGGAGATTTTTTAATGGGGTTCCGGGTTGGGTCGGTTAGTTGGGTCGAATTTTGAGTTGGTAAACTGGTTTGAATAGTAAAGTCCTGAATTTAGGGGTAAAGTCGGTAAAAAGGACTAAAACCTTAAAAAATTGACCAACTAAGGGATCAAAACCAATCAAAACTCAACGCAAGGACGAATTTCAATTTGAGGGGGCAACACAGGGACGAAATGTGACATTAATCCAATAATTACCCATGCATAGAGAGGGCTGTTCCATGTTGAATTTCTATATTTTCGTTATACATGCAAGGAGGCTCTTTAACATTTTGCATCTCTAACACTAAAGTAGTGCACTACAAATATCCATAGAAAATGATGATGCATCTTGTGTTCTTCGACTTTGATTTAGTTATTTCAGCATTTTTTTTTACCTTTGTGATATCATATTGGAAATAACCTTTAGTAAGAGTCGTAAATCACTACAAAACATAACTGTACAAATCGAATAACACTATTGATTTTATTTGCAGTTGGACCTAAGGCCAAACTGCAATTATTCAAAACTCAGTTATGTGATTCCAAGGAAATATAATAGAATACAAGTGACTGTGAAATGAAGCATT